>KL285471.1:35234-47727 GCA_000699545.1 Podiceps cristatus
CCTGCTCTGGCATCCATTCTCCCACACCCGGCAGCTTGTGCGGAGAACTTGGTGGCCTTTCTTCACTACTGAGAGATATGAGTGCCTCAGTCCAGGAATGGGTGATCTGCCAACTGTTATTTTCTTGGGGGTGTCCTCCTTCTGTAATCCTACTTTTGGGGACAAAGTCGGGACAAACATGTTTATTTAAAAAAACAGAATGAAATACATTTTTCCATTCAGCGGGGTAAACCAAATGTTATAAAGATATCTTTTATTAGGCTCCATGCCACCTGAACTCCTCTTGTCTTGAAACAATAGCCAATTTAAACACCACTCTACCAAAATCGTCCAACACATTTTGGACATTCAGATAACAGCTATGCTTCCACTAATGAGGAATATGCATATTTCAAGGCTGAGAATCAAAATACTCTAAATTCATTATTATTTGAAAATGGTTGACAATTAATTAGGGCTTAAGAAAATGTCTCAAATTTATTTCTGTCTCTTCTGTCTGTATTTTACCAGGACAAACCTATCAAAGCTAGGCATAGCCTGAGACTGTTCGCCTCACAGGTCACACAGTGTAAATAATGACTGCTGTAAGAGAGTGACCCTCATCATTTTATGTCACTGCTTTCTCTGGCCCTGTCTGCCGTTGTTCTAACATGTTGACTGGACTTCATAGATGGACCTGGACCTGACTTGTTACCTCACCTTGTCTGTTGACCACTGGATTGTTGAAGGACTGTGTCCCTACCATCACCCTGGTCCTGCCTGGATGCTGTGGGACTGCCCTGTCAGGGTGTGCCTGCCTGCCTGTGCTGGGGTCGCCTGCTCCTCCTGGCTCATCCTCCTTCCTGGTGCAGCCTTGCTTTTGCTGTTCCCTGACATATGCATCTATTGTAAACAACTGCCCCAAAAGTACCTATTTCGTTCCCCTGACTATTAATGGATTATGAGATTCATACTTCAAATGTAGCTAGTCCACTGTAGACATGGGAAGGAATCCCACCTAAGGTAACAATTTACTATCCAACTCCTCCTAGAAATTACCGTGTGTGGTTTAATTAGTACTAATTCTCAGGAAATTTTTTCCATTTTTCAGTAATTTTCTTAAAATGCAGTTGTACATCTTTATATTCTCATCTGAACAACTATGAAATTCCTAAGGTCAATCAGTTGGCTTTTAAATTGATGGTCTTTGAGGATACATTGATTAGCTCCTTTCTTTTCTTGCATTATTCTGTGGTTGTAGCCATGGCTCTACCCAAAGGGCCTTGTGTGATATTGTGAGACACTCACTGGTGCTTTCCCATAAAATCACTCTTCAACGATCTCCTCATCCTATCCCAGGATTTGTTAGTGCTGCAACAGAAGATTTGGCCTTTCTTAGCTTTTCTTTAAGCAGAGATTTCTCTTTTCTATACCTCTTTTTGTAAGAATAAAGCTCCAAGTATTTTTTTTCCTCTTCTCTGTCTTCTGCTGATATGTCTCAACTTCTAATGTAGCTCTTGACCTTGAATATAGTTTACTATGAATCAGGTGGAAGTATAATTTTCTTTCCGCTTGAATTCTACAGGAGGAATTAATCAGAAATTCTTTCAAGGTTTTCGACAGAAAACATCAAAATGTTGAAACTTCAAAAGTTGAAGTTTTTACTGGCAAATTCCACTTCTGCACAACCAATTACATTGACAAAAAGAGAAGGAGGAAATACAGAAGCCATGCACAAGATTTTAAAAAAGGAGTACAACAAGCTCCATAGCTATAGAGACTGGGAGGAAGTGGGGAATGACCTTTAAATGATTGTGTAATTTATTCCCTTGCTGAATCGCTCTACTCATCAAGAATACTGTTCTTTCCAAGGTTTATTCACACTCACTGACTGTTCAGTTCTGCCCGGTTTTATCACTGTTGTTTATATAGCACATTCTGTAAGAATTACAGATACTGCATGGTCCCACAGTTTATATCACATGTATTAGCATGGCTGACTTAATAGTTTCCTGTATTTGAAATGGGATGTTCTGTATGATTAAGAATGTCTCAAGCCCATTGTTGTTGTCACTGGTATTGCTCCTATTTAAGGGTTTACGGGATTTGATCAAGGATGGGAGAGGCATCCTTTCAGTATTTTAGATTCTACTATGAATTGTACAAATGAAAGTACGTGTATGTTTATGTACACAAAGCATAAGACAAGATCAAATAATTTGATGTTGTGTATACATACTTATGTATATATATATGTATGAGTATCACTGCAACCAAACATCTGCTTGAAGATCTTAAATACATATACCATGTTTAAAACACCTTGTGATGCTACTGGGTAGATAATTTGTTAATAAGAAATAAAGTTCTGCTAGCCTTTCTCATACTGAACCTTTATCTTCTGAATGTAGGTGTCTTGAGCTGACTCATGGATCTTTCTACCTCTAACATGCCTACAGCTAGCAAAATCTTCCAGAAGGAGATTAGGCTACATATCACATCAAAACTTGGAGTAAAGATAATTTCATATAGTTATATTTACTTGTAAATTGTAATAAGAGTTTAAGATGTAACAAAAGACTTAGATTATTAGTAATGAGTTGTGTAAAAGAAACTCTGATGATTGTATTACTAATGAAAAAATTTGCAAACATGGGAATCGTGCAGCATCCTGCACAAGGAAGACAGATAACCAAAATTCTGCGATAACCTCAAATGCACTTCCTTTCGATGAGTTTACAGAGCATCACACTTCAGAATGTGTCATTTCTGTTTACAACAATCACTGCTAGGTTGTAAATTTGAGGAAGCAGTAAATATTTATTTCATGTTGTGTAAGGGGATATTTAGCAGATGGGACTTTATGAGATGATAAGGATATAGATAGCCATATCCAAGTGAAAAAACAGAACAAAACAACAACAAGCCACAAATAAATTGTTGATTTTTAAAAAGACTTATTAATTTTTGTTTGTTGATTTTTGGCTGCCAAATATTATGGTATCACTCCAGGAAGACAACAATTTTTAACTATACAAGATGAGAATAATATGTTCTTTTAGCTGCCAGATGATAAATTTGACTATAAACATTCTTATAGAAACCAGACACTTTTTAGTTTTAATTAGATTCAAATCACTAATCTGCAGTGTTCACATGGTTGTGAAGATAACAAAGACTACAGCAAGAAAGTAATTGATATCTTTGCAGACAGACAAGGAATACCAAAATTATGAGGAAGACAGGTGATGAAAAGTGAGATCAGCACCAACACTGATGTTCATTAGCTGACTATGTTATAATCCAGCATGCATTTAAAATGTGTATTCTTTTAGAAGATCAAACCAAAAAATGAAAAAAAAATTATCTTGTAAAGGATCTTAGAATCTGTTTGACACAAATGTCTTATTTGTTTTAGCTTGTGCTAAGATATAATATAGAAATAAGCTGATGACACCTACTTTGAATTCTTTAAGATTTGTTACAACTGAACTGCAGGTCTCCATCACTGGGGGAAGGTAAAGATGGACATCAGCTCATATCTACCAGTACTACAATATGGCAGTCCAGAACATTACTGCTGAGGAATAACACTTAGCACCTTCTCAAAGTTTATTTGCGAAACACTCTGACATTCAAAAAAGAATGTGATGATCTCCAGAGAAGAAAGAGATATCTTTTGTGCAGACAGAAGGCAATAAATCATTTTACAATACTCATTCAGAGCTGTTTAAAATGATTTTGTGCACTCAAAATAACCAGTAGGCAGTTTCTCAAATCAGATGTCAAATCCTCGCCTATGTTTCCCAGCATATAATGGGAGAACCGGTACAATCAATCCTTCTGTCTTTCTAATACAGAAAAATACTTCCATCTAACAGCTTAGAGATATTCAGCTGCTGTTGTTATAAGAGCTTTTTATAAGAGCTAAAAGGTGTACTTGGTTTATGTGTCCAGGTGTTGGCAGTGAGAGGGGGCCTGCAGGAATGGCTTCTGTGACAGGACACTAGCTGCCCCCATGTTGGACAGAACCAGTTCCAGGCATCTCCACGATGGACCCATTACAGGACAAAGATAAGCCCATCAACAATGTTGGTGACACCTCTGTGATAACATATTTAAGAAAAGGTAAAAATTATATGCAGCGGTTGTGAGAGAGGGGAATAAGAAAAACATGAAACAGCCCCACAGACACCAAGGTCAGTGAAGAAGGAGGGGGTTGCTCCAACTGCCAGAGCAGAGATTCCCCTGCAGCCCATGCAGAAAGTCATGGTGATGCAGATTGTGTCCCTGCAGCCCATGGAGGACCCTACGCTGCAGCAGGTGGACATGCCCTGAAGGAAGCTGCAGCCCATGGAGAGGAAACCACACAGGAGCAGGATCC
Source organism: Podiceps cristatus (assembly GCA_000699545.1). Classification (NCBI taxonomy): domain Eukaryota; kingdom Metazoa; phylum Chordata; class Aves; order Podicipediformes; family Podicipedidae; genus Podiceps; species Podiceps cristatus. The sequence continues at coordinate 39,598 of KL285471.1, forward strand.
TGGCAGGAGCTGTGGCCCATGGGGGACCCAAGATGGAGCCGCCCATTCCTGAAGGACTGTACGCTGTGGAAAGGACGTATAGTGCAGCAGGTCTTGAAGAACTGTAGCCCATGAGAAGAACTCATATTGGAGCAGTTCATGAAAAACAGTGTCGCATGGGAAGGACCCCATGCTGGAGCAGGGGAAGAATGTGAGGAGGAGAAAGGAGTGTCAGAGACAGAATGTTATGAACTGACTGCAACCCCCGTTCCCCTTCCCCCTGCACCCTCAGGGACGACAAGGTAGAAGAGTTGGGAGTGAAGGAATGAAGCTGAGCATGGGAAGAAGAGGAGGTGGGGGGAAGGTATTTTTAATTTTGTTTTTATTTCTCACTACCCTACTCTGTCATTAATTGGTAATTAATTTAATGAACCTTCCCCATGTCAAGTCTGTTTTGCCTGTGACAATAAGTGATGAGCAATCTCCCTGTCCTTATCTTGATCTGTGAACATTTTAATCTCATTTTCTCCCCTGTCCTCTTAAGGAGGGGTAGTAAGAGAATAGTTTGGTGGGTGCCTGGCAGCCAACAAAGCTCAAGCCATCACTGAAGGCAATTTAAATTATTTTTAAAAATGATAGAGAATAAAGATATAAATTCAACAGATTTCTCAAATAAATATTTGTGATTTTTTAAATGTCACATTATCAAGCTACAAAATAAAGAACTTAATGGTTTTGGCAGAGCACTATAATTTCCTTATTTTCCAAAATAAGTAGTTAGAGTCCAATGAAATATACATCTATATTTGAACCACTTTTAATATTTGTATATTGACTTGACTTTGACTTAACTTAAATTTTGACCCAGTTTTGAACTAGTGCCACAGATTTTGTTTATCTTGACATGCTCTAAAAGTAAACAGTACACAATGATGCTGACCATTTCCTGTTAAGAAAATTTTCAGTGACTCAACCCTTTATCATAAGCAATTATTAAGATTAAAAACACTCTGAATCCTCACTTATCCTTTTTGTAAGATTGAGCTTTTCTAGGGTCTCCATACTTCATATCTATCATATATAATTTTAATGATTTTGGCAGGCAGTATTAAATTATATGGAATTAATAAAATAGTTGTATAAATCAAATGAACAATATATTCAGTTCATGCATTGTATTCTTGCTGTTATTAACAGGAATTGCACATGCATATCAAAAGAAACGAAGAGCGCAACTGACCTGTTCAGTTTCAATACCTTAAGTTCAAATCTCTTCATGTGTACCTCTAGGGACTTACTCATTCTATCATCCCAAATGGGATTTAACATTATAAGGAAGGCCTTGCCCATTAGGAGGAGACTAGACAACAAGTGTAAGATAGGTACTGAACTTTAAGTTGAGCAAAGATAGATGTGATGAACCCTGAATTTAGTTTTAAATCTTGCGACTGGTCATATCTTACTGCTAAAAGCAATATAAATGAAATGTGAGATTTTTTTCTGCCTTCAAATTACCACTATGTACAAATACGCTTTGGCTTAGCTTACCCTTTAAGTACAAAGCAGGATAACTGAAGTTTTGCTAAAACTAGCCAGAGAAGCAGCAAATTAGAACTCAAAAATATAGGTTCGGTGGTTTTTGTTTGTGGGGGTTTTTTTTGGGTTTTTTTAATGGTTTAAAATCATATTGAAATTGCTAAATCACTTCTGTTTCCGTCATTTACCCCTGACTGCAGATGTCAACAGGAAACAACTAGAATCTTCTAGGCAGAGGAGGAAATTGGCCTTCTTTTGAAAAACCTCAGCCAAAAATATAATTTGAAAAAGATGTATTTTTCCCAGGGAAACAATGGGAGAAAGCATATATTAAAGATCAGTAGATTCTAAAGGACAGATTTAATGTATTACAACTTCCCTAATAGGAATAGGCTCATATGCATTTTTTTCTCAAACTTGACTAAACTTCCTTTAAAGAACTCTGTCTTGGGTGTTAATAAATGGCAATGAATCATGTCCATTTGTTTCCAAGCAACTCTGGTGCCCAGGAGTACATACAGATTTATTACATTTTGTGTAAATGGGAACCCTGTTTTTCAAAATGCTTATTCTGGCTTTTCCTGGAAGAGAAAGCTAATGATACTAGTATAAGCAGCTGATTAAAAGGTTTCAGTAGTCCAAAATCTATTTTTCTATTGAACACCTCTTTCACCTTTCTGAAAAAATAAACACAAGCTTTTAATACAGGACCTTAGCAAAGAAGAAATAGAATCCTTCATCTGAGCTGTCTGTGTAATTTAACTTAGTTGCTTAGTTTAGCTGGATGTTTCCTGGAGTGCACACTTTCCAAAAGCATTTCACATAAGAATCTCTTTTTGTTTGGTTTGATACTGTTAAGAAAAATAAAACCATTTTAAAAAGGAAAAAAAATGGGAAAATGTCAGAGCTGAAATGAACTCTTCCCAATGATTGCCAAATAGAGAATCAGGTTTTCATTAATCACTGAATTCATGTAACTGAAAGAATTATTCTCAAGGAATGGTCACCTGCACAAGAGGGTCCAGCGGAGGGCCACAAAGATATTCAGGAGGCTGGAGCACCTCTCCTATGAGGACAGGCTGAGAGAGTTGGGGCTGTTCAGCCTGGAGAAGAGAAGGCTGCGGGGAGACCTGATTGCGGCCTTCCAGTACTTAAAGGGGCCTACAGGTAAGATAGCAAGGGACTCTTAAGGACTGTAGTAAAAGGACAAGGGGTAATGGTTTTAAACTGAAAGAGGGCAGATTTAGATTACATATGAGGAAGAAAGTCTCTACTGTGAGGGTGGTGAGGCACTGGAACTTGTTGCCCAGAGAAGTAGTGGATGTGCCCTCCCTGGAAGTGTTCAAGGCAGGCTGGTTGATGTTTTGAGCAACCTGATCTAGTGGAAGGTGACCCTGCCCATGGCAGGGGAGGTTGGAACCAGAAGACCTTTAAGGTCCCTTCCAACCCAAATCGTTCTATGATTCTGTTATTCTAAGTCACTATCATGATAATAAAGTACAATTCTGTCTACTGATCTCCTAAACCTGTTCAAAACCCCATTGAAAGTGATGGGAACTTTTAAATTAGATTCAGAAATCAAAAGTCTAAGCAGATGCTCTGGGTCTGGGGGGTATTGTTCAGCACCCTGATGGACGGGGCCCCTCACCCTGGGTATTACACTATTTTGGAACAAAGAGGGCAGATTTAGATTACATATGAGGAAGAAAGTCTCTACTGTGAGGGTGGTGAGGCACTGGAACTTGTTGCCCAGAGAAGTAGTGGATGTGCCCTCCCTGGAAGTGTTCAAGGCAGGCTGGTTGATGTTTTGAGCAACCTGATCTAGTGGAAGGTGACCCTGCCCATGGCAGGGGAGGTTGGAACCAGAAGACCTTTAAGGTCCCTTCCAACCCAAATCGTTCTATGATTCTGTTATTCTAAGTCACTATCATGATAATAAAGTACAATTCTGTCTACTGATCTCCTAAACCTGTTCAAAACCCCATTGAAAGTGATGGGAACTTTTAAATTAGATTCAGAAATCAAAAGTCTAAGCAGATGCTCTGGGTCTGGGGGGTATTGTTCAGCACCCTGATGGACGGGGCCCCTCACCCTGGGTATTACACTATTTTGGAACATATTGGATGTTCCACTGTTGGACCAGTAGTCTAGAGCAGGAGAAGCTGAAACATCATAATCCCTACACTTCTCCACAGCTTTCTTACTGAAAAGGTTCCCAGAACCTGTGAGTCTTTCAAGGGAGAATGACTGCACAGAAACAACCTGACTCCCCACTCTTCCAGGCTTATATCCTGAAGATTTTAACTGTATGAGATTTTTCTTCAGCATCAGGATGGAAAAAAGTAGAGCTGAGGGGAGATCTGCTTGTTCACATCCAGCCTGGCATAACTCGTATGCGGCAATTTTAGCACTAAGCTTAATAGTTGTCTTTGCTGTGAAGAGATAACCCAACCATAAAGCTGTTTTGCTGACTTTGCTTCCGTGACAAGAATGCCATGGCTCCTCCTCCAGCAATGGCCAACATGCTGATCAGGGCACCCTTTCAGTGGCTGCTCAGCAATGTTCCAGTGACTTCTCCAGTGTTGGTGCCTAATCTAGACAGATTTATCTCAAGTTGTAAAAATGCCTTCACCTGCAGGTGGAAAACTTTTGCTCACCTTGCTTTTTCCTACTACAAATATCATCCAAAATGAACCCCACAAAGCTGTTGTCAGAGCCCTTGGATGAAGATCTTCCCAAAAGATTAAAAGGGAAGCTAATCCAAAGGATTTTAGGGCTTCTCAGAAACATTATCTCAATGATACATGGCTACAGAGGAAATTATCTGTGGCAAGACTGGAATCAATCAGATTATTTCTCTGCTTCAAGATGGTTTCTTAGCATTTTGACTGTGTGGTGCACACAATAGAAGAAAATGTATGTTTCTGATAGAAAATAGATGTAAATGTGCAAGTAGTTCTCTGGGGATAGCTAGCAATTCAAAACAAGCTGGAGATGCTTTGTTCCATCTCTAAATAGATACTTCTTTCAAATTTATCTCGTTATAGGTTGAAAGACCATAATGTTAGACTGAACAATCACATGTAAAATAAGTCTTAGATTTAGTGAGACTCCATAGTAACCTCATGGTGTTGACAATAGTAACTAGATAAGAAACACTGTGACAATCACTCCTCACCTTAAATCTTTTTTTTTCCTAAACTATCACTAAAAAGCTAGTTACCTCTGACACTTTTCTGTCTAGAGTTTCATGTATCTGTAAACACACTCATGCATGCTCAGGAAAGCAGTTAGCAATGTGTTAAATAACCAAAAAGGTTACTTAGATTCTCCTGAATTCCAGGTAAATAAATGTCTTCTCTATCAGGCTAGGAAATACTGTCATTATCTGTATCTGCCAAAGGGGTATTTACATCTCACGATGAAATGACTCAGTATTTTTCAAGTAGTAAGACAAACACCATTGTTATTTTGAGAACTGCCCAGGGCAAACCCAAAGATTTTATGGAATTTGCAGTATTTTGAGACATTTTTTCTCATTTTAAAAAATCTCACACTTACTAACAAACTAAATCAATACTTTCCAAAATTTTTTAATGACTGTAATTATTCTTTCAGATTTATAAAATCACCTGTTATTCATTCTGATACAATGAGTTGATTTAGGGAAAACAGTTATCTATAAGGCATGAATGCTTGTTTTATGAAACTGCAATATCATTGGTGGACTCAATATGCAGTGAGTCAGCACCAGGCTGAAAAAAAATTGACAAAAAAATAAAATAAATCATTATCTTTGACAGTGGAGCTGTGCCAGGCCTTTTGGATTGTTGAATAGGAATGCTTGACCTAACAAAAATAAACAGAAGAAAATAATTTCACTGACTTCATCTGCAAAGACAATTCAATATAAACTAAGAAAAATACAAAATGGAAGAAGTCTGGATCAAGATGACCATAACAAAAAGGGAGCTTTGGGAGAAAAGAAGGAAACAAGTGCACAAACTCTTTGAATTAAAGAAACTCAGTTGGATTGTGAGACAAAGGTCAAAGCAAGCTAGATGAAAGATAAGGTGATAACACCTCAACTTTTAGAGGAGTTGCCATGAGGGAAGAGACACAAAAGAAATGGTTCAGAAACTTGAATGGACACTAGAAGACTCCAGGAGGAGAGGTCCACAACAGTAAAGAAAGCAGTAGGTGCTGATACTGAATTGGCTTGTATCTCTTTATTTATCTGTGCATACCCCGTAACACTGAAGCTCTGAGAAAAGCTGGATTTAATCTAGGAGAAAGACTGAAGGAACTAGTTTGAAGTTTAGTGTCACAACACTTCTGGTGACCCCCTTTTCAGCCTGTTGACTTAAGAAAATCATGGATCTGGAAACAAGTAGAATTTTCCTGCATAATGCTGTGCTTCCAAACTTCAGTGTTCTAGGATAAGACAGTTATATAGGTTATGGACAGTCACCAATATAGAGAGCCAGACATCTCTTAAATGAAATTCAGCTCCTCTCCATTGTCCCCCTGGGTTAGGATGTGATAAGTTGTCTTCCAGAAGTCTCTGTCTCTCCCTATTAACTACAGAAGGCAAGCAACTAGATAAGGTTAGATACCTACCTATTAAACAAGTTAATTTAGGTGAGGTGAATCCTAGACTGAAAGGCAGTATTTGCAACTTCTGAGACTTGGAAAATTTGAAAGAGCAGTGGTTCCTCATGTATGACTGAAACCAGTCTGTAACTAACAGTCTAGTGATCAATCCATGCAATTGTCCAGCATTACCTAAACTCTACGCTATCAAATGTTATCACAATTGTAATAATGTTTTCTTACTTGTGTTCTGATTGTATTTCTCACACATGATTCTCCTTGTCTCTCTCCTCTCATTACTGAAAAATGTATTTGAACACAGGCAAAGTTTCTGCCCTCTTCCAGTCTTTCAAAATTGATTTCACACAGAGAAACTCCCTGCACAAGAATGGGCAAAATTACCTGAAGTATCTATTCAGATTTGGAGTGGCAGAAAGAGAGGAGAGTCCTGGCATGGGTCCATCACATAATTAAGTAATAGTCCTGCCAAAACTTGAACATCAGAGGTACAGGCACTTCTTACATGCTTACGTATCACATTTTACAGATGTCTGTATTATCAGCCTTAAAGGACACATTAAATCATTCTTTCACACAATCATCAGTTTTAAAGAATGCCATATTTCTAAATTTTCTACAGTGTGGACTTAGATTGCTGTTATTCTATGAAGCTTTGGATCATTAATTACACGTTAGCTTTAAAAAGATGCTTTCTGATTGTCATAGTTTGAATCAGATATCAGAGTGGTTTAAATTTGACTCAGATTCAGAAGAGGTAAGCCAGTTGGCAAGTGGAAAGATTATTGGATCTGATGTGCACATATGCAGCAGGTACTTGAAGGTCCCTGAAACCATATCTCCCACATCTATTATTTTTCTTCAAACTCTCAAGGATGTTTATGGAACTGAATCTTTTTGATCTTTACAGTTCTTCTCTTTCCTTGAAGTTGGTTCAAGGGAAGGCCGTTACCCCTCATTTATAATTAGTCTCTGGTGTACCCAAGTCTGAATTAGCCTGTTCCAGCTCAAGGGAAAGAAAATGTAGGAGCAAAATATCTTGGTTGTTAGATAGTCTTTATGGAAGTAAGTCAGCAAGTCACACTTGATGTTTCTTTCTGGACTGCTGCCTTTTCCACAGGGACACATGAAACAGGACATTGACTTAAACAGATGGTTGTTGCCTCTGAATTATTTAACAGCTAAAACAATGCTGCTGCTCTGAAAGGAAAGAGAGTGCTAGAAGTATTCCTCCTCCTTCTCCTCCTCCTCTCCTGTTAGAAGCGGCCAGAAACAGAGCCTGCTATTGGCAGCACCAAAGCCTGCAGAGGTGGAAGTGGAGGATGCAAAAATGAAACCTGGATTCTAGAACTACCAAAGAAATGCTGCCCTTATGTAAGAAAAATGTTTATCCTCTTCAAATGGTATTGTGTCCAGTTCAGTACACATCTACCCTAACTAGAGAGGGTTAATGAGATAGGAGGATTAAAAAAAAAAAAAAAATAAAGAAGGGGCGGGGCGGGGGTGGGGGGGGGGGGGGGGGGGAATCTCCCTAGCCTGTATAGACTATGGCTTTGCTGTCTGCATAAGATATGCTCAGATCTCATTTATAAAATGCTGTGAGACCACAGGCTAAAATCTTTGAGCCATGAACTCTGCACTGGGATAGTTTACAGACAGTATACAGACTGGAAGGCCGAATTTCTCCGTGTACTCCCTGTTATTTTGAGATGCAAGCGTATAGCCCATTGCGATGCCCAAGTACCTTCCCACTGTCGCAAGAAGAAACACTGCTTGCTATCAGAGCCATCAGACTTGTATAAGCTTAATCTTTCCTTGACAAATAGAATCTTCATGCAAACTTCATGCCCAGCAGATCCAATGTGACTCAACCCCAAATTTTCAGCCTACTAATTTTGAAAATAAAGGCCTTGATCAGCGTCAGAGAGACAGGAGCTTCTCGGTCCTCCAAATGTGTTTTATTGGCCGAAGCCATGAATTGAAACCGATATTGACGATCACGAC
>KL285472.1:0-18625 GCA_000699545.1 Podiceps cristatus
TTTGGTTTTATTTCTCATTATCCTACACTGATTTAATTGGTAATAAATAAAATTAATTTTTCACCAAGTCAAGCCTGTTTTGCCCGTGACAGAAACTGCTGAGCCATCTCTCCCTGTCCTTATCCCGACCCAGGAGCCTTTCGTTACATTCTCTCTCCCTGCCCAGCTGAGGAGGGCAGTGACAGAGCCGCTGTGGTGGGCACCGGGCATCCAGCCAGGGTCAGCCCAGCACACTATCTCTTCTTTTCACCGCAGAGAAAGCTTAAAGTCTGAACAGCATCTGCTTTATCTGACAAAGTGCAGCTTACAATCAGATTATACCTTACGTTGTTTTAGATCTAACTCTTCTGAAGTCTACCATCAATGATATATAAATGTTCAGCTCCTTTCTTTTACTTCCCTGCTGTTCCTTTACAAGCTGCAAATAAGAATTAGTGAAAAATTATTTGGCTTCTTCACCAGGATTTTACATCAAGGATTTCCCTAGAGGGAAATGATGTTTACATATTTTCTACTTCTTTGTGTTTTTCAAATCTGATAAAGAACTTGTACAGACAATTTTTTAGTGAAAGCACCTGTTGCTCCATGCCTTTGTCACTTTGTTTATGAAGAAAACAATCACAGATCTGTCATCATTGCCTAATTATGCTGCTTTATCTCTATGACTTGTCAACTAACAGTATAACACACTATAGATGCAAAGGTAAAATAGAAATTAAAAGTCTTATATGGCAAATTTTACTTTGTCACCTCTTCTCAACAAGTTGCTCTAAGAACTCCAGTATCCCTAAAGCAACGTGTCTTGAGAAGATAGATATTATCTTTTCTCTCTTAGGATCTCAATTCATAGCTGAGGACTTTTTCTACAGTGGAAGAAGAGAAAGACATAACTTGTGGAATTTTTTAAATGATCCTAATAAGAAACTCTGAACTCTCTTGCCCTGGTTTCCTAGCTTGCTCAACCAATATCTCCTAAAACCTATTTCAGGGAGTGCTCAAAGTCAGACAGCTTCGGTATGTTGTTGAATTGTGCCTTGCAGACTTCGACAAGGTTTCTGGGTAACCATCACGTCCTTAAGAGACTAACTTTAGTCTGCCACTGCCTTTAAAAATAGAGTTGGCTGTGGTGGTGTGTGTCAGGGTCACTCAAGCAGCCTGCCAAAATCAGTGGCATGTGGCAGACAGTTGTATATAGCTTTTTATGCTTTATGTCAAGCTAAATGATCAGAAATCATAAATACTGCATAGTACCAGAGGTGATACTTGGAAAAGAGTAAGTATCCAAAGTGCAGACCAGAAGTGAGAGAAAGCAAACTAAAAGCAATATGGAAACATTAAAAAACAAACAAACAAACAAACAAACCCCCTTCACATGAAACCATGGAGCAGAGTCCTGGAAAAGAGTAAGGTAAAAATGTGACATCTAGATGTGGGCAGATGAACTCTTTCAGAAAGCAGATATAGAAAAGTTAGCATTTCTTCTGCTATTGCTGGATCTGGAACTACAGGTGTATTTAATAGTCTGTGTTTAAGCCAGGATGAATTAGAGTGAATACTGTATTCTCAAGCAAGCAAAACAGCTGAAAAACCCAGGTTCCAAATGAAACTGCAAAAGGAAGGAAAGTCCATTGGAAGGCTTTTGACTGACATTAGCTTAGTGAGTCAGGCAAGAGATAGTGCTACTTAGGCAGATTTCAATATCAGAGGTTTGTTTTTGTGTGGAATCAAAGATTTAAAACAATAGATTGAACCTGGGAAATCCTCTCAGACCCTTCAGAAATCACTCAGAAGAAAATGAAAATATTAAAAAAAAACACTTGAAAATTCTAGAAAGCAAAAGGCAGCTACAATATTCATTGACTAAGTGAATATGAAACTTGAAGGTGGAAAGATGTGAGGAAGCTACATATATCAGAGAAACACTGCAGAGCAAACACCACCAAACTTGTAACAAGTGCGTGAGATGAGAAAGGTGCATGGATCCAAACAGATGTCCACTACTGGAAAACATTATGACAATTGCAAGGTATATTAGTCTTTTGCAGAAGCGTGCAATCAGAACCAGCAAAATTAAAACAGAAGAACCAGTAAGCACATTGGCAGTGCCTGATGTATATTTATCAGGATGACAATGCAAACAGGAATGAAGAACAATTTTATAGAGGGGCAAAGTGCAAAAGTTAATATAGTAAAATGTACTCCTTCGGTGGAGATCAGTGGAACAAGTGTGAATTATTAACTGGGAGCTAATGCTTGGGTAAATGTTATAGCTGAAAATATTGTAGAATATTGGAATAAGAAACAAAAATGCATCAAACAAGAACCACTATAACTGAGTGCTCACACATAAGGCCTACTTTCTGTATTACATGAACTTGTACTGAAACCTGCAAGAACAAGTGGGCCTGTTTATTTACTGTGAACAAAGAGCCAATAATGAGTCTAAAAAATGGCAAATACTCTGTTTGCTTAAGACAGTACCTAAAGGTCAGTTGGGCATGAACAAATGTAAAGGAAATGTTGAATAAATCAGAATGTCAGAGGATGTAGAGACAAGTATACGTGCTTGCAAGGAGCGCATTTAAAAGTTGACTTACTGAGTTTTCTCTGAGATTGCACATCCTACTTAAAACACCATATGGTGTGTATTAAATTTGTATTTGCTGAACACAGAATCCCATAAATTTTATCTGATGTTGTTCAAAGGATTTGCATGAAATTCTAGATTTCAACATATATCAAGTTCCCAATCTCCTCAATGGAATATCTGGTAGAAAATGCTAACATTGCTGCAAAGACTGCTAAATGCAGGTTAAGAAGTCTTAAACAAATCCAGTAGTGCTGGACTTGACAGCAGACTTTTAAAAATTGAACTGGTACTAACTGAACACTCACTGAGCAGAAAGATAAGAAAAAGACTTCATTCTAGCCAAAAGTGCAACAGAAAATACAGTTTAAGAGGATAAAGTAGAAGAGATCAGGATATCCCACATATAGAAGGTATATCTCAGTCACAGTATGGATACAGTGGTTTGTAGATGCAGTTTGTATACATGAGGCCATTGCACGGGCCTAGAAGACTGCAGCTGTCAGGAAGATTGCTCCTTGTTCTTATGTGAGTTCCTGTCTTTTGAGCAATTTGCTTTAGGACAAGAGGGAACAGCTGCAATTTATTCTTTAGAAAAGAGGAAAATGAAGGAGGAAGAGAAAGAGTCAAAGCACCTGAAAGTAAATTGGAAGAGAAGGATTTCGCTGAGCCACTGATGGACAGGATTGAAGCTGCAAGTAGATAGAAATTGGGCTAGTTCTCTGCATGGCAATCCAGGCACCTCGAGCTCCTGAAAATGCCTCTAAATACATGTAATACATGTAAAGGTGTTATCCATAGGATTATGGAGCAATGTGAGCTGCTGCATTGCAAAATTTTCTGTTTCAGGGAAAGGGAAGTGTGTGAATATCCCTGTCTCTGAGATCTGAGTGCTCGGATGTGGTTTGGGGCAGCCTGAGCCCGGGGGCCACGGGTCGTCCACAGGCAGCTGCCGCACAGGGTAGCCACACACACCAGGCAGCTGCTCGTGTCTGAGAACCCCTTTCTAGCTAGCAGCTGAATATGATCACTTTTCCAAGAAACACAAACCACAACACCCAGGCTTCAAGATATCGTCTGTGTTCTTCAATAAGGCGTAACTTCTGCTGGCTTCAAAGGAAGTTTCTGTTGACAGTAAAGCAACACTGGAAATTGGCTAAACTGCAGTAAAACTTTACTCTGAATGCATTGTAATTAGTATTGCTGGTGTTACTATTAGTGGCATGGCACAAACAAACAAGTATATGTGGTTTTGTGTGTATGTTTGCCTGTATGTGTTTATCTATGTTTACACATCTTGCTCTTTTATCCCCAAAAAAGTATGCTAATAAAAGTGTAAATACACTCTGAGAAAGAAAATCTCCCCATAGATCCATTTTGCTTTGTGACATAAATTTAACAAGATCTTTTCCAGAACCCTTAAAAACTCTACAAAATCTCCACGGAAATCTTGCTTGCAGAGGGTGCTGAAGGGTTGTTACCTAGCACATGCAGAGCCCCTAAGCCAATAATTTTGGGGCTTTATGATTTTCCTTGGCTGTGCAGCAAAAAACATGTTTCAGCAATTTTTTGTTGCCACAGTCTGTCCTACCGGGAAATTTTGTGCGGTGTTTGTATGCATATGTTTGCATGGGCACGGCTTTTTTATGTGTCCCTGTGGAACAGTTCTCGCCTATGGCCAAAGCTGAGAGGAATAGTCTCAAGTGGAAGACTGCAGCATCAGTAATCGAGGATTTAAATTAAATAGGAGGAAATATTTTTGGTGTATTTGATTTACAGCCACGACTGTTATTAAATACTTAAAAATGCTCTGCCAATCAGTCTGATTGTTAAGTGTAGGTATTGGGGCATGGATATTTGAGGAGTATTTGAGATTATGGATCTGACAGTTCTGAAAGTGTTCTGCCTCAAGTATTGGATTTATTCACTTTTAATGATAGCTTTTTCGTATATTACCCCTCAACAATTTCCCGGACACACTTAATATTCTTTTTAGACATATAGCATGGATCAAATATTAAGGCCTTGAGATATTTTCAAATGGTATCCAGTATTGCAATCCTGTGTCTTCAAATTCAGAACACAGATGTAACCCTCAATAAATAATGCTCATGATAGAATGCTTAAAAATTAAGTATGTACTTATACCAATCTATTCAGCATAAACAATATATCTTTAAATGCTATTTGTTCAAACCACATTTTCACCTTTGAGTACTGAGAACCCTCGTGAAAGCTTTACCATCTCTAAAACTGGGCTGATTTTTTTTTTTTTTTTTTTTTTAAGCAGTTACAGATGAAATTGTGAAACTACCATATTAGAAGCTTAAACGATGGCCAGACAAAAACTCTAGCACTGATGTTTGAACTGTCATTCAGTGTATGGAGCTGAAGAGCAAACTTTTGCATGTGGAATACCTTGCCATGACGATGTGACAAAGCATTTCATGTGGCTGAACATTGCTGGGAAGAGTTTGAAGTGTGGATTTTACCCATGAAACACCCCAAACTTCAAGTTTGTTTGATTCCACAGTAGCCTAAAGATGTCTCAGGTAATCTTTTCTTATCTTTTGATGTATTTCTTATCTTGTGACAGTGTTGGCAGATACCTCATCTGCTGATGAACTTTTTCATGCAGCAAAGTTGGCTGAGGACAAGGTACGAATGTTTTGGTAGCGTTCCTCCCTCTGAACCCGCTTTCTGTGAGGCTGGTTGAACATCAGTGCTAGTGCAAGAGACAGGAAAGGAGCATGGTGGAGTTAGTCCGCACTTCAGGGAGCTCAAACACTTGTGGAGCTGTGGCCTCAGAAGTAGGTTTTCTACCTGAACTTTATTGCTGCTGCTAAGAGCATCGCAGGATCTTTGTGAAAGAAAGACAAAGAACAGCCATTTCTTAAGAGGGTCTTTCAGATTTGAAATGTGCTACTTCCTTCTCATGTCTGTGTTTTAGCCATTTATTGTGAGCCCCCAATGGTCTAAATTTGTTGCCTTAAGTCTCATGCTTTGAAGTTTTTCCTTTTAAATGTCTGCTTGGGAAGAGTTGGGTCAGTTGGGGAAAACAACGAATGTCTGTCTGGTTTTTATAAGTAAGTAAGTACTGGGGAAACTGATTGTTGGGGGGATTGTTTAGATGGATATACCAGCTCAAGAAAATGTTAATGCATATACTTAAATTCATCTCCACTTTGGAATTTGACCTTGAATCCTTACATGGAATTGTATCCTTAAGTACAGAACAAGCTACTTAGCTATTCTCCTAAATTGAGATAGTTCCCTAAATTGGAATCAATGGTTTTCTTTTCAGTTGACAAAGAATTTAGAGAAATGCTTCTTAGAAATTTTAAAGAAAGTCAATATATTTTAATTTCCCCAGAAGGCTAGAAATGTCAACAAGCATGGAAAATAGAATTCCAGACAGAAATAGGAAGGAATGCTAGAATTATGTGAAATTTACATATGGGCTGAGAGACTTTTCATGTTGCTTTTCATCCAACACAAATTAAAATGAATGAGATATGCAGTACCTCTGCAGCATAGTTTTTGTGAAGCAAATGCCGACAGATTCTTAACTGGAGTGGCACAGCCTTAATGTGACTGTGTTGTTACTGAATATGCCACTAACGTGTGGTAGAGGTTTGGTACATCTTTAAACAAGTCAGGAAAAAGAAAGCCTCTCGTTTTTCTCTGTTCTAATTATCTTCGTTCCAGTGGATTAGAAAATGGAAAATGTAGAAGTCAAGCTGAAGATGGTTCAGAGCTCAATCGCCTGCCAAGTTAAGTCTGACAAATGGCAAGTGTGTGTAATTAATACTGTCATCTTTCCCTAGACCAAAGGGCGACTGCAGTAACTATAGATTGTAATTGTCATCGTTGTCACATAAAATGTGCTATTATTAAGTTCAGGCTGAATTTTATTGCTGAGAATGCTCATAAATTGAATGGTCAGTCATTTAAATTACCAAGTAGAGAGCTCTGTGGTTTGCTCTAAAACTACTTTCTAAGGCAATGTATTTGACTTTAGACCTCTGGAAACTAGTTACATTCCTTAAAGAGATGTTAGACAGGTTGTTACCTATAAGAAAGGATGCTCTGACAGATGCACTGCATTCCGTTCATGTTTTAATCATCCTTACACTCTAATTTGTAATTTCTTTTTATTGAAAGGCAGGTACTGCATATGCTATGTAGGCAACTTCAAAATTAGGAATTAATATCTTGTTAGAGCAGCAGAGAGAATGAGTGAGGAAGGTTTTGAAATATGGATGAATTAAGTGTAGTTGTTTAAGATGAAAAGATGAAAGGGGATGAAAAGAAAGTGATGCATTCAGAAGAGAGAATCTTGAGATCAAGGAGTTCCCCAGCAGGATCTGAAGTCTTTCATTCTAGGGGTAAATCACAGGTCAGCAGTGACTTCAAGTCTTTTCCTTCTGATAACTGGATAAATCAAAATTTTCAGGAAGGCTGACTCAGAACTGTTGTGAAAATAATATTCAACTAAAATATGAAGGCTTGATGAAGTGAACAGGACCGAGGATAGGAAGGGAACTGCAGCATTCATCAAGTCCTGTTTCTTGCTATTAGAGACAAGAAGTTTATATAGTATCTTTCATAAACAGATTGGCTCTGCCTTAAATTTAGTTTAGGTATTTGTCCTCACTGTACAGTTATTACTTCAAAATCTGACTGGTCTAATGGTCAGAAAACACCTCTTTAGTAGTCATTTATTCTTATGCTAGCCTTGTTCTTTACCTTTAGATGTGTCTTATGCCCTTCTAGTATTATCTCGACAAGTACATTTATAAGACACGATTATATTTTCACTCATCTTTTGTTTTCCAAGCTAAAGAAGACAAAATCTTTTGCTTTAGTGTGTATATTTGATCTTCTTGATCTCTTTCATGTTATAGTGTGCTGTCAACTGGCTGGCATACGCCAGGCTGAACTGGAAGCCATATAACCACTTTGTAACGATGCTGTGTTCAAGCTAGTGAGTGCTGTTTTCTCAAGCAAGTTTTCTTTTAGAGTTGTTTGGAGCTTTTCTCTGTGAGGTTGTTTTGTTTTGTTTTGTTTTGTTTGGAATGGAAATTCTTTTTAGATTGTATACTCTTAACTATATCCTAAGCCTTTGCTTTTTACATCATAGGTGCATAGCACTGGAAATGGTTGGCTGGCCAGATGGGTTATGAAGTCAATTCCCCTGTTATTACAGGCAATATGTAGTAGAAACTGCATTCAGAAAGATCTGCAGAACATCCACTCCACCTTCCACCATTTTCACAGACCACAATCCACTCAGTAACTATTTTTCATACTGTAGTAGAAGACCGAAAGCTAAAACCATAATAAACCCCAGGAAGAAAACAGAAGAAACCAAATATATCACTTGTACTGTATGTCCCTGCAATGGCAGGAAATTAGATAGATTATTTTTCCCAGATGATCATAAAAAGTGAAACAAGAAATATACTGCAGAAAAGGCAAAGTAAGCACTGGAGTAGCAAGAGGGCAATTTCTTAAGTCAGTATTTCCTTTTGGCAGAAGAGGTGTTTCTTGAGTCTGTGTAAAATAAATTCAGTGCCTGTGAGTGAAGGAACAATTGCACTGAAAGTTTGGAAGCATCCTGCTGCTGTGGAAAAATTGTTAATATCTTCTTTTGTTTGTGTGTCAGAAAAAGTATTTTCTAGCCCAAGCATTACACTGTAAATTAAAACATTATTTTGGCCAGATGTCAAATGAAGGTTGCAATCATAGTGTCAGGGTAACAGGGAAAAATGTTCTTCTATAGCTTTGCTGTTCTCTTGTTTGTTTTCAGTACGAAGCAGGCTTTCAAATCAAATGCCAGTAGCACAATGATATTTTAACAAGGTTTCTGACTGATGTATCACGATTAGCTTACATGTTAACCATATGCATTCAAAAGGATCTTTCCTCCTCTGGCCAGTGTGCACTCTCTTGCACTCCAGTTAGTCATAGTGCAGTGACAAGTATAAGACCTTCTACAGCATATCAGGATGAGAAATTAAACTAAAAGTATTAAATTTGTTCCCCAGGGCATCCTTCTCTTTCAGATAAATTATAAAATCTTTCTCTGTGTGTGGCTTGTACACACCCCCCCCAAGTCCACCCCCCCCCCCCCCTTTTTTTTCTTTTTCTTACCTAAGCAAATTCCTTGACAGGTACAAAGATAAAGAAAGCACTAAAAAAATCAGCTGCTTCATCACATCAATTGTAGTTGTTAAGCAAAATTTGCTACAATAAGACCCATTTCATAGGATTGAATAAGGTCTGGCACAAGCATACAACTAAGAACTACATGATGGAGTTATGTCATAGGAATATTCTCAGTTGCAGTATTTAAAGGGTTGTTTCAACATAAACTGATATGGATCATAAAACTTCTCATGATTCAAGCTAAATCCAGTGGTTTAAAGTTATGAAAATAACCCAAAACCTGAAATCTCTTTCATGCCTCCACCAGCCTAACAATAGTTATTCTCAGACTTCCACAAGAAAAGTATTATCTGAGTAAAATGATGTTTTGCAGCCAGCTCTTATAGCTCCCATATCTTCACTGTATCAAGCATAGCTGCAGGGGAAGTGACTAAAACACGACTGGCACAAATGGAGTTACATCTGCTGGCATTAGGCCTTAATTTGTCACTCTTGTTTTTAATCTCAGGAAGCATGCAAGAACTAAATGGCACTAATCTTTCATAAGACAGGAAGAGGATGATCAGAATATATTCAGTACCAGTATCATGGCCAAGTCAGAGCTCAGCCCTGGCTTCTGAAAGGATCTTGAGCAAGATTTTGAATATGGGCATGTTGTTCCATATTTTCTTATGAATTCTTAGCCCAGAGTATATTTTCTAAGCCATGTCTAGGCATGGCACCTGTCCAGTTTGTTGTGAAAAATTGAACACATCATCATCAGAAGAACAGCAGTATAATTTCGGCCTCTTTTCATGGACATCTGCGTATAGTTCCAACCAGAATACCAACAGAAAAGGACCTGCAATATGCTGCCATCACCACCAAAAAGAAAGATTTCTTTATCTTGCTGCTTCCATTCCCCATGTCAGCACAAGGCTGCTGGTACATTGGATGTGGTTGTCACATCTGTACTTCCTGCAGTGCTACGAGAAGGCAGCTGCTGGGCCAGGTCACAAGGGAGTGCACAGGAGCTAGTGATGGTTTAGGATTTACACCTATTGTAAAGCCGCTCGACTTACCACACTACACTGAAGACTTTCTCAGCCGAGAGGGTATTTCTCTAGAACACGGGTTTGATCCTAGGGGAGATTTATCAGTTGTGCCATGGAGTGGTTTGGCAATGGCCCTGTTGCCAGCACACATAGCCAAATGCAACATAGCGCTACAGGGCTGCCATCCCATGGCTGCCATGGGGACTGGAACTGTCTCTTCCTCCAGACCTGTGGACACACTGATCTCTGACATTGAATCAGGCCTGCTTAATCCTACCTAATCCTTGTTACTGTTCCTAGCTTCGTTTCCTAAACTGAAAAAATATACAACATATATGTACACATGCACACACATGCATATATATTCTCACACTGTATTTGGATTATCTTATTCGGTTGATAAAATTCTCAAGTACAGTTTCTGTATTAACAAAATAGCTAGGGTCACCATGACCTATTAGATTCCTGGCTATCTGAGCTCTTTGTTATTATCCTGCCCAAATGCCATCAGCAATCTCAGATCATTGTTCTATATCAAGTTTGTGTAATGCTAGACACTGTTTATTGTCTTCCTACCCAAATTTCCTACCCAAATATCAAGATCCTTAATGACCTTTTTTTTTTTTTTTTTTTTTTTTTCCCAAGAGCAATCCATTACAGATACTACTAATGAAGTAGTATGGATAGTAGCACCAGTTCAGCCTTGGGCCATAGTTGCTTCCTAATTTTTCTGTTACAGACACTGATGCTTCTACCTGTTAACAATGTTAATTGAGCTGTGATTTCATTTGCTATTCTGGGAGGTTAATTCTGTTTCCCTGGCTTCAAAGGCTTTCTGTGGGATTTTTGGAGAGAAAGGGAGCTATTTAGGTGTATAGAGTCTGCTCAATGAGTGCACGTCTGAAGGCCTGAAGAGTAGGTGCTGATATGTTTTGAAAAGGCTGGGTGTTTCTGTCATCATTTCTCTATGTAGGAACTGGCACAACAGTTGTTAGCATAGAGAGATATCCTGGAAGGGTGGGAAATTAAGATGTGGAGAGAAACAGGATCACTGCATCCATCCTTTGAAGTGGGAAGGTGGGAGGGGGAAGGCTGTTAGCTGTGGATAATGAATAGACTATGCTCAGATAAAAGTATTCTGGTTTATTTTGCAGAAATAGTAGAAGGATGTTGTGTATCTATTTAAGGGTTGAATGGTATTTATTAAATACATTCACCCAAGCTGTACAAAAATGAATCAAAAAATCATAATATGTTGCTCCCTGAGTAAAATAAAAAAATGAGTATGTGGCATGAGCCATGCTGTGCTGTGGAACTAAGGCATAGCCAAATACAAGAGGGTTGAGAAATATCTTTAAGGGATCCCCTTGAAAGGTGTTTTTTCTCCATCCCTTAGTGCTTGAATATTATGGGTTAATCCTGATTGATTGAAATGGTGGACCTAGCAATGATTTGCTCTCTTTGAAATCATAATATTAAGTACTGTATCTCTTGAGAATATTAAGTATAACTGATCTTCTCTGTCCTGGGTGAGTGGACTAACAACTAGAACTGTCTCTTGCTTATGCAAAGCACGGTAATTATTCGGTGTACACCATCCAGGAAAAGGAGTGTGAGAGCCTCACTACAGAACACCTGTTTTTGGTGGGTTTTTGGTGTTTTTTTCCCTTGGCTAAAGGAGAGATTTGAACCCAGATTACCCTCAGTTAGGGAAATAGCCAGTAATGAAAGAGCTTCGTCAGGAATGGAAGATTCAAATCAGTCTTTGTTTAAAATGAAAAATTTTGCCTCGTGCTCTCTCTCTCTGTTTTTTTCCAAATGCAAGGGAAGACAGAAAACAATATCAAGCAGCTAACTCAGCTCATCTCTCTGTTTAGGCACTGCCCCCAGTTTATCTTCATGTGCCTTTACTCGCATAATGTTCCAGCACTAATCCGCTTTCCCCAGGACATCTTGCACATGAACTGTTCCAATCTTCTGGAAAGTCCTGGCAAGAGCTTCCCATGAAGAGATTGCTGGGGCCCAGAGGGGACCAAGAGGATGGGAACACTTTCTGGAAGAGTCTAAAAAAGGGAAGTGGGAGGCAGTGGGCTGGAGAGGCCGAAGGCTTGCAGCTGAGCCGGCAATGGTATTGCAGCTATTGCTCATTGCGGAGAGAGATTCCAACTGTAGAGCTTAATTGTTTTGTTTTGCTGGGCTTGTCATGCCAGTTGTCAGAGTAATTCCTTTGTGCATGGCTGAATTGGACGTTTGTACACAGTGCCAGCTTAGCCTTCTGATATCCTGAGGGGGCCTTTCCTACCGCAAATAATTTTCCATTGAACAGGGGGTGACTTGAAGATTGGTCCTTGTTTGTCCATATGGTAGCTGTTGTTCTCTTCCAGTGTGAAAGTCTGATGAGGATATTAGACACAGTTGCTCTATATCTGCCTAAAAGTATTTCATTCCCTGTGGTTTTCCTGTCACTGACTGTTGGAGTCTTATATTCATTGAGAATAATGAACTCTGGTAGAAGAAAATGCTTTAAATACATAAAGCAGACTGTATGCTGCTCACATGTATCAGGGTCTGGGTGACATTTCAAACTGTAGCTGGATATCTTCTTCCTTTATTTAAATAGGACTTGAATATAGGGGTCCTGAACCATCTATCATGAGGGGCAAAAAAGTCTTTATACATGTTCCAGGTATAAAATTGTTTGGATTTTTGTTTGTCGGTTTGTTTGTTTGTTTTCCTTCTGTTTGGATTCCTTATGAAATATTACTTTTTGTGAAAGATTACTTTTTTTCCCCCCTCCAGAGCCTTTCTTAAATGAGCTGGCAAGAAGAGATTTACATTTCTCTGCATGACTGTAGGATACTGGAGTTTAAACAATGAATGAAAAAGTGTCACAGGTTTATTCAAGAGCAGTGAAAAGTTGCTGCCTTAATATACACTGTCAGCAGATTTTAAAAGGGGGAAGATAGGGAACTAGATGGTTGCTAGGTTGTTTGTGTAAACTGGAGACTTTAAGCATGATGGAAGTGCTTCAGGAATTATACTGGGTGATCAACTGATGTTGCTTCAACAAAACAAGGGCAAGTGAAAATTACAGACTTGAAAAACCAAATTTTTGAGAGACTATATATTTTTTTTGCCAATTCCAGGATTCTTTCCAGTCCTTAAGCAGTTGACCATTCTGCAGTTTTTTGAATCCCACTCAATTCCCATGAGTGAACAAATAGTTCTCTCTGTAACACATCCTACCACAGACTTCATTTCCTCCCCTTTCTGTCCTTTTTTTTCTATTCTTTCATGGTTTCCCTTCACTTCTTTTCTGAATTCTCAGTGTAGTTATTCTTTTTGCCCCCTCTTATGAATTTTGCATTTTTAAATCTGTTTGTTTGACTCCCACAGTGGGCCTAATACTATATGCCTCTTCAAAGTAATTCCTATTCTGTGCTATTTTAGCCAGATGCTAAAGCTACCCTTTGGTAGAAAACATTTTGTTCACTGTATGAGACAAAGAAACTATAGGTTTATGAGTATGTGTGCAATTAAAAGCCATTTCCTATGCTTTATTTGGGGAGATTCAATTAAGGAAGTACAAACAATCAGAATTTTGGCATTTCATAATTTTGCTTTATTTTACAGTCTTTGCAACCTTAATGTTTCCTTAAATTGAAGTTTGCTTTTTGTGGGGATGTTATAATCTTGCATACAATGCATATAGGCAGAAATGCAGAAATACACAGCGTATAGTTATTATCGGAGAAACTCAAGTGTTGAATCTTCAGCTTCTTTAAAGAGAAAAAAATCTTCGCAAAGAAAAACAAGATCATGTAAAGATTTAATACATCTCAAAGCCAACACAATTTGGTTTGATACATGACCCTTTTATTTTGCTGCCTTAAAATGTCTCCCTCCTGCTAAAACCATTTGTTACCTTCTTCCTTGGGGAAATATGCAAAGACATGCAGTTATGCTCAGGCCTCCCCACTGGAAGGTTTTTATTTCAATCCTATCAGCCTCTATTCTCGCCAATCATTTTTCTTTTGTTCTCAGTATCCATTCTTTCCAGTAATTCACTTGAGCTACAATATCTGAGAAAGACTGAGCACCACTGTAATTTAAAGGAAAAGATCTTTTCAAGCTGATTTGGTTTCAAGCAGCTTTTTTGAGAGAGATTGGTTTGCAGCCTCCAGACAATTAAATACACTTACTGAAGATTGTTTATCACCAATTAATCCATACAGAAACTACCTTTATTTTTTGGCAGAAGACATCAAAAACTAACAACTAACATTGAATATAACTTCTTGGTGAATGACAATATGAAGCCCAGCCAGGCAAGCACATAGCAGTTGCTTGCAGCAGGTGCGATAAGAAGGTGGCAGGCTGTAACGGGAGTGACAGAAACCTGGGGTGAAACACTGACCGGAGCGAAATCCTCAGAGTCAGTGTCAGCAGCTTCTGCGGGGCCAAGGCTTCTGCCCAGGTGAGGATTCAGCTGACTGTGTAGAAGTAGCTGGCACACTCAGTGTTATGGCCATAGAGTGGAGGAAACACCATGTCTACAATAGACTTGACAGAAGCTTGGCAAGTGGGTCTGGCAAGGATATTGCGCAAGATAAGCAGCCTGATCTGCAGCAGGTCAAACACCTTCAATTGCAATGGATTTGCTATCAGCATTATAGACAAACTTTGTCATTTTGGAAAATCACATGAATATGACAGTGGAAGAGGATTAGAAAAAAAAAATGAAAGTGATGGGTTTTGTTTTCATGATTAAGTTTAGACTAGTCTAAACTAGAGCAATCTGCATTTTTCCTATGGCTGCTGTGGTCTACCTAAGAAGGGGATACTAATTTTCAATAGTGAGTCTCTTCTGTACCTCCCTAATATCACTCCAATACTGTATATTGCTCTAATATATGTCTACCATGAAATCACAGGTGGTCTGGTTTGATGTCAATTCGGTGGACTAGTATTTGGATGAAATCTGATGATCTTATAAGGAGATACTGCACAAGATCTCATGCTACAGATTTCAGAAGGCAAAGCCAGGGATTTTTTTGGCTGGTCTAAGCCAACAGATGATGGGGAGAGTCATAGAATCATAGAAACCCTTGGTTGGAAAGGACCTTTAAGATCACCAAGTCCAACGTGCCTAACCACTGCTAAACCATGTCCCTGAGCACCTCATTATCTGGCTTTTAAATACCTCTGGGGATGGTGACTTGACCACCTCCCTGGGTAGCCTGTTCCAGTGCCTGACAACCCTTTCAGTGAAGAAATGTTTCCTAATATTCAATCAAAAATTCCCCTGGTGTAACTTGAGGCCATTTCCACTTGTCCTCTCGCCTGTACTTGGGAGAAGAGACCCACACCCACCTCACTATAACCTCCTAAAGTCAGTAGCATGTTTATTGGGACAGATATTAAACTGTGATTAACATCTTTTATGGAACATACAAGATATCATCCCACAGCAAAAGAATGACTTCCATTTGTCACCACAATGCCTGTGACCTTGTGATGAGGGCTTTTGGCTCTAGACCGGAGCAAGAAAGAGTAATGATTCTGAATGCTATTTTATTGTCAAAAGCATATTAAAGAGTAACGATTAAGCTGTGAGAGGAAAAAAAAGCCCACAGGGCAATCAAGGCAAAACCTTCTTCTCTGAGAAAAGGATGAGAAAAATATCTCCTTGCTTCCTTTCCTTTCTAACTCTCCCCCACAGAAAGGAAGAGAAGGAAGGAAACTTTCTTCAGAAATATTTCAATGTCATCCTGTGGGCCTGACCTCCTGGGCAAGCAGACATGGAAAATCCTGAAGGTGACAGAAGACATTTTAAATTCTCTCCTACCCAACCATCAAGATTTCTGAAACACAATATTTACACTGTTTTTCACTTCTTTTGTCATTCAAATTAGTACAGAGCTCCTGTAAAACTGTAGCTGTGACACTGCCTTATGTAAATAATGGATAGGATACAGGAAAGTGTGAAGCAGGTTGGCAGCAATCTGCCCCTACCCAATTTTGCTACCTGGGCAATTCCTCTCAGGCCTGGCTTGGTTCAAATTACTGACAAGATCACCGAGGTTATGTCCATCCTATATGGACGGGCAGAACCACAGCATGCACTAGGCTGGATTTTGTGACAAGGGAAACGTACAGCTCTGGAGAGAAGCCTGGATGTGAGCCATCATGTATGCCATGCAGCTGAGTGGGGACTGAGGCTCCAGCTGTGAAACAGGCTGAAACAAAAATCACGTTGGTACAGGTGCAGTGTGCTCCTGTCTGTCATCTGTGCAAAATGTTTTGAGATCCCCAGCTAAGAAGTGCTGTATGCATGGAATGTATTATACAAAACCAAGGCTGCCCAAAGAATGATAATTCACCTCTGCCTAACTGCAGGTTTGGTTAACTGTAGAAAGCAAACCTCCCCCACTGGCTTGTAGGTAGAACTAGATAAAAAATTTTCAATGCAAAAAGTTTTTTACCCAAAAAAGCACTTTCTTTGAAATATGAACATTTTTCATTTTAGCAATTTTCAGTGAAAAAGCCTTCAAGTGTTTTGTTTTGATAATGTTTAAATCTCTTTTATATTTCTCTCTTATATCATAAACTCTAAGCGTACATATATATCACTTCAGAATGTTCTGACAGTTTTGAAAGAAAATACTCTGATTCTTTTTTGAAATGATTCTTTGAGGGGACATAGGAAATTTGCATCTCCCACAAAACTCTAAATTTAAACTTTTACATT
Organism: Podiceps cristatus; assembly: GCA_000699545.1. Classification (NCBI taxonomy): domain Eukaryota; kingdom Metazoa; phylum Chordata; class Aves; order Podicipediformes; family Podicipedidae; genus Podiceps; species Podiceps cristatus. The sequence continues at coordinate 16,544 of KL285472.1, forward strand.
CAGATCTGGGGCAAAAACAAACACTAAAATGTCAGAATTTTATACATGATAGGAATTCTGTGTAGATTACCCTGCACAGTATGTGCATTCCTTCCCTAGTCTGTTTTTGTGTTCAAAAAATCAATTTCAACAGTCTGAACAGAGATCTGTTGCTAGCCCTGGCCTGAAGGGGTTCAGAGCACCCATCACTCAGCCCACAGGGCTTGAGTTACAAATTGATACCTGAGTTCAGCAGTGGGAGAAAGTTGGAAAATCACAGCAGAAAAAAAGCAAATAAAAAGCAATTGATGTCTCCATCTTTTTTTTTTTTTTTTTGAAAAAGTCTCTGTAATTTTATAAGTGACTTTCCTTTCTTAATTTTCTTTTGTGCCTGTAAAACAAGATAGATGAGATACTACCCTCTCCCAACAACAGTTGTTTGACAATGTTGGCAACTGATTTTTTTCTACATGTTGCAAAAACCCTCAGCTGTGTTGACCAAGATACTGATGTCTTATGCTTGATCTTAAAGAGGACTCAAAGGCAATTTCATGCTGCCTGGACTACAGGCAGCTCCCAACTTAGGGTGATTTTAGGTGTCTCTGTCTTAAAGGACAATTCAGATTCTCTAGTCTGTCTTCCATTACACTTCCGTTCTCTAGTCTAGGCTTCCATTTCACTTCAGATAAACATTCTTGGTTATGCCAGGTCTCTTAACATTTTTATTTTTAATTTTACTGTCTTATTCCTTGTAAGGAAATAAGATAATCAGATGCTAAGGAGGAAATCATAATATTTTTAGCATTTTGCCCCTCTTTGCAATGCAGAAACATTTCTCTGTCTCTCACTACATATCTATTCTTCCTTCTGCTGTGTGGGCAAATGACTCATTGTAAACAAGTCAGGAGTTTGGACTTGTCTTTACTAATGCTTCAGCACTGAACCTTGAGGAAGTTTCTCTGAAGAGGAACAATTAGCTATAGTTGGGCTTGGAACTAGCTGGTTACATTTGGGTGGAACTCAACCAAACAGTGACAAGGAGAATTCTACATCAGTGTCTTCTCCCTCAATATAGGTGACCTCTTAAACTTCTAAAATTTAACTTCTTGGATCTGACTTTTTTCTGTCATCTAAAGAGAAATCAAGTCTCACTATGTGGCTACAAGTGCCTGTGGGCTAATTACAGCTGAGTAATCCATGTGAACATGTGCTCATGGGAGAGGTTAATTTTAGCAGGTGATACATGTTGATTTTTGGAGGTTAGAACTGGAAACAGCTGAATAAAGCAAAGCTGGGATACATGACTTTGAACAGTAACTATTCTTTTGTTAGTACCACCAGTCCCAAAGTCAGTGAGGAGACAGCTTTCCAGCATTCACAGAGAGGTTGTGCCTTCCTGGAAAACAGAACCTGCTTTCAGATTGGGGATTTTTGTTTGTTTTTGTTGGGGTTTTTTGTTTTTGTTTTTGTTTTTTTTTTATTTATTCCAGTGATGTACAAGTCAGTCCTGAAAGCCATACTTACCTAAACAAAAAAAAAAAACAAAAAAAAAAAACAAAAACCAAATCTTCCCTTTCTCCCCAGCCTTGTAAATGAGCCATACTACCAACTCTGCCTCCAGAGGGTTTCTGTAGTTTAGCTGATACTTTCTGTCTCTGCACAGCTATTGCCAGCTTGTTCTCATCATTTGCCGGCTTGAAGCAGAACCTAAATTTACGGAAGTTACCTGCTTTTAAGACATTTCTCTCAAGGATGGATCTTGAGGTGTCTGGTGCTGAGTGGCAGATTGCTCTTTGTTCTCAGTACATTGGGCTGTAAATTCACTGAGAGCGATGTGGAAAAATGTGTTCTCATACGTGTGCTCCCAGAGTGTCTGTGTGAGGTGCTGTGTATTCCCCACTGTCAGCATGTCATCAATAACTTCTGGGAAAGCAGTATAAAAATCAGCAGACATACATAGTGAGGCAGAGGTGGGAATAGTACAGTTTCCGCACCTATGAGTCAAAGATGCACAAAAGTAATCGCTTGGAGTAATTAGGAAATGCAGAGAATCTCATAGCAATGGAGATTATATTTTTTTTTTTCTCTCCACTCCCGCCCCCC
>KL285472.1:18656-35521 GCA_000699545.1 Podiceps cristatus
CCCCCCCATAAACCGAGGGTTGACAGCTTTGGTTAGTATAGCATTGTAGAAAACTGTTTTTAGCCCTAAAAAATTGCCTGCTGCATGGATAAGCTTAATGTGCAATAAACTCAGGGGTATAGATGCAAATTTAGGATGGCTGAAAACTGAAATTTAGCTGGAGAGCTGTTTGATGGAAGTATCTGGACACAGCCAGAACATCTCTCTTGATCTTACCTGACTTTAAAGACAACGTGCTGTAGAGTACATGTAACTCCCACTTAGGGACAGGTGGAGCCCCAGCTGCTTGCAATAGTCTTTTGCGTGTAGAAACTGAGGAAGTCAGGATAAAAGCCAACTCTCCCTAGGAGCTGGCTTTATTTTACAGCTTTCACAGGATTTAAAATAAGATAATAATAATAATAAACCTAGCTGATGAGATAACCATTTTCTCTTTCTTCTTTTAACTACGTAAATAACTGACTCTTCTCAATGTGAATTGTTGTGTTACAAAGCTGGAACAGCTTTCTAGGCCTTTCTCCATCATTACACAACAGAAAAATGCAATACCCCAGGCTGACAGAATCTCAGGGAGAATAGTTGCATAAAAAACGCCCCCGAGGTCTACCAACAGGAAGGGAGAAAGGTGGGGAGGAAAATGTTCCTCAGCCACTCTAGATGGGTTTGTAAAGATTTATTGGGCTCAGAGCAATCTGTAGCCTAGTAAATTGGTGTTTGAGGGTGTCACAAACAATAATGTAATACATCTTGCACTACAACGTACAGGTGCCCAAAAGCTATTACAGTCCAGCCACTGCACTAAAATTGTATGAAAGTGATAGTATGGCCTGTGTGTGTGCCTGTGAGTGCTACCAGAAAACTTTTCTTTTTCTGTCTTTTTGGTAGAACTATGAAAGAGATCCCTACTCTGATAAAATGCTACCAAGAGGCCAAATTAAATTTTCTGCACCCAGGTTCAACAATTACTCTTGTCAGTATAACTCATAGGGAAAGTAACTGTATATTGAAAGTATGTCCTGAAACTTTTGATAGTTATGATATCACAGGCTCCTGTAACAGATGGATGATACTGTAAAATTTTGTATTACTCTATGGTATTACAAACTTCCAGCTCTTTAAAGAATATAAATGTGCTCTTTTTCTATCCTAGTTTTGTCAAAATTGGCTTGTTCTTTCTCCAATCTTTGTCAGAACTTTCTTGCCTGTCTCATTCTGTCTACTATGATAGTACAGCACTGCTGTAGGCTGAATAAACAGGTTTTTTAAGGCTGTTTTGATGAAAGATTTATTTTATTCCCATTGAATATTATGATACTTGTTAGTATGTGCTCTTTAGAACAACTTTCATAATAAAATGTAGTGATAGAATCATGTTAGATCATACACACTTCTTAAAGTGGATGAGTTTCTCACAATAATTTTCCTTTTGGCCTGGGTTGAAACTTTAAAACCTATAAATAGTAATATGTAAATCCCTTTAGCCTCTGAGAAAATAACTTACAATTAAGGATGAACAAGTACGTTGGCTGTGTTCAAAAACTGTATAAATCTATCTTATGTGTGTATATATATGTGCACATATTATATATCTAGATGCAGGTATAAAATATTTGAAGCAAAACCCCCTTGGTTCCCTCTTCATTTTTTTTCCCTAATATATTTAGACAGTTTTTCATTGTGTTAGTCAAAACCAGTTCTCTCCATTGGGCAAAGAATCATTTATTACATGAAATCGTTTAGGGTCATACTGGTTACAGTGATAGGTGAGAAAAGGTAGTAAAGAGTGCATCTTCTCTGCGTGGAACGGAAATTGCTCTAGGATTTAGCAACAATTGAACCTGAGTATTTCAAGCAGCTAAAAGGCCAGTGGCACTTATTTCAACAAAATTTTATCACAGCTTTTGTGCTTGAGAAGCCTCCATACATTGATGCTTAAGATTTTACATGGGCAAACAGATGATAAACAATATTTATAATACTAGTGTGAGCTTGTTTCCATGGTCCAGAGACTACTCACTGATCTGAAAATTGGAAGAAATGTCTGTCTTTACAGATTAGCACCTGAAGCTTTATATGACAAAAATTTAGGAACAGATTAGATAGTTTATGGTGTATACAATATAGTTACCTATACCTAGCCAAGTTAGAAAAAAAAACATCAGTGAGGATTTTGTCCCTTACCACAGTACAAAGTGACAGTATTCCTGCAGGGTCTAAAAGCTCATCTATGAAAGTGTGTGAGGAGATCTGGAGTTGGACCCCTTGCATAACAGCACAAAAGCCTTTATGTACTGGTAGTTAAGGTAAGAAAGACATCATCCACCAAAAATGGTAGAGAATAATTTAAAGCTGAAAGGGCAGAACTTGCTTGATCCTTACCCTGATGTTTTTCACAACGTTCTCAAGAACTGACTGTATCAGTCAGTTTTTCCACCTTGCAAAAGAGGCCTTAATGAATTATGTGTCTTGTTTTCACTGAAATTAATTTGTAACACAAAAAATAACTAGCAATTATTGTGTTTCATTAACAATGATCTTGTTAAACAAAAATTAAAGCTTCTATTGAAATTGAGTTCCTATAGAAGATTGGGAAGGAAAAGCAAAACATAGGACAGAAAGAAAATATCCCAGCCACTAGTGTCCAAAGGGGGCTAGTAGAAGGTAACACCACTAAACATCTTGTTTGGGGGTGGATGTCATTCTTGAGGCTTAAAGTTTGCCCAAAACCTTTAAATGTCATCTTCAAAGGATAAATTTCTCACCTAATGGATCCAAATATACTATGAACAAATCAAATGAGTGAAAAAACGTCATGACACAGCTGATACTTTGGTATTCATTGCTCAAGTGTCAGTGCTTGTTTTGTTACCAGTCAGGAGTAGGGTTTCTGCCTCCTCTGCTCCTTATCCTGCCTGAGCCAATTTCTGTCTCACTATCCCATTTGTCATTTTGGGAATGTCTTCATCTACCACACCTTGTCTAGGTTGCACTAAAACTAGTGTTGCACAGACACCCATGGGCAGAGTGTTTGTTAAAAAATATAATTTATTGGGATCTTGGCATAAAATAATACTTGCATGGGCAATCAAATGTCTTGAACAGGGTAGTCATTGCTGTCTTGGTTGCAATCAAAGTCTCTGTTGTGAGAGTTGCAGATGAGACTACCCAAAGTGTTTTCCTGCTCAGTTCTTATAACCCAATGGACTGTGCTCCTACATGATGAGCACTCCCGCACGTGCATCATCCCTCTTTAGAGATTATCACAGAATCACAGAACTGAATTACCTCCAACTCCCATTTACAAAATAACTGTTTCTGCATTTGCAGGAACTGTTTCTACTGACTATTTACAAGCATCTTACCTCTGTCAGTTCTGCAGCAGGAACCACCTGGAAGGGCCAGATTCTGCACCCAGCTTGTTTTAAATACGAAATTGGTCTTGGCACGGCAGGAGCTGCCTGGGGGGAATCTTCAGGACTGTCTGAAATCCTCACCTGAAGATCTCCCACAAGGGTTAGTCAAATGCTTTGTGATAAAGGTGGTGATGAGCTGGGTCTGTCACACTGTCTCAGCCCAGCCAGCTGAGTGTCTTGTCTGGGCAGGGACGTGCTCAGGAGTTCCTGGGCTGCTCCACCCAGGGAGTCAGTGACTTTAGTGCACTGAGTGTGCACACAGGGACAGTCCTCGTATCCAGCTACGCCACAATTCAAGCTTACAATGTCAGGTCCATTGCAGCTGCCACACGAGTGGCTTTCTGTGGTTTCCCTTTGCTCCCTAACACAGCCTATGTTAATGGATGACTTGCCTGCCATTCTCACACTGATTTACTGTTTGCTTTATGAAACAGAAGAGAAACTGTGGTTTGGTTTGGGCAAGAGACTCCAGCCTCTCAGCTGATATCTTGGAAATAATGTTTTCAGTAATTTATTAGTTAATGGTCAGCAGTTCCTTCAGAGGTTTGAGGAGGAGAGAAAAAGCTCCATTGTGAATGATATAGATTACTATGATCTCTGTGTTGCACACAGGAGTAGTGAAAGTGATCTTCAGCCTGCCAGCATGGTCAACATCATTGCCATGAATCAGAGTCTCAACCTTAGGAAGTAATTAAGCATCTTCAGACTTCGTTTTATGGAAAAAAAAAATTTCTTCTGGCTTATGAGAAATAAGCTAGCTATAATGTTTGTGCTTTGATACTCTGGATCAAGTGACACCCACACTTGTTTCAGGAGCAGATCTAGCATTGGGATGGCTGAGAAGATTGTAGACGTCCTGTGGTTGCCTGATGTTGAGGGACCATTTGCTAGCGTTAACATTTGCTAGCATTTCAAATGTTGGCACACACCAGCTGCCCTCTAAAGAGTTGGTTCTCAAAAGCTCACCCTCAGTGATCATAGACCAGCCCAGACTGCGGCTGGAGGACAAAAGCAGTGTTTATCTACGCTATGTTTCAATGGAAGGAAGTGTTCTTTTGGATACTTTATACGCCAGAAGTCACATGGAGCCTGACAGTCCTCTTTTCCTCAGCCAGACCCTTCTGCTGATTATTATTTCAGTCCTATTTCCCCAGGAAATTATCCCGTTTTTCTGCTGGTGCTCTTTGGTTTGGTGTCAGTCTACTTTGTTGTGTCAGAACAATGCAAAGCAGACTTGGCAAGGCAAAGAGTCTGCTTCTTACTCTGCATATGTGTATGTGTGCACCTGTGTGTGCGTGTGTGTGAATTACTGGAAAAAAAGTGTTAGCTTATTACCCTGCCCCTGGCATAAAGAGGATCTATCCTCAGATATTGAATTTACTGTTTCCTAAGCTTTCTGAAGAGAACAAATATTTGCATCTGATAATGTGAAGATGTATCTGCACAAGTCTCCAATTTGGGCAAAAATCTGCTATTGTTTATATGCTATTTGTGCCAAATTTTAAAATAATTCTTTTAACAGGGTTTGCCTTTCAACTGGGAACTGAGGAGAGAGTTAAGGAAGAGTTTGATTAGAAAAATCTTAAATATTTTCAAACTGGGAGTCAGTGTGTGATATCCAATGCCACCTGCTCAGTATTTGTATCAATTAGAAATTTTACCGTAATTAGGACTCATTATTGCTTATGCCCAAATTGTCAGGCAAACCCACTTCTGCTAGTATTTATTGCTTTGGACAAATCTAAAACTATTTCATAAATAATAACTTTATGAAGGATGCTCATTTTATGTGTTGTAGGATTGGATATCTGTATTTTACATTGCCCTTGCTTCTTGTTTGGAAGAATGAGACCTTCAAAGACAGCATAAATGATCATGTGACAAATAGTGAAATATCTTGTTCTTATACCTCTTCTCATTTCCCCAATTCCTTCTCAGGGACTTCATGTCTTCTTTCTCATTTACCAGTACAGGCATTATGTGAAAAGTGTACGTGAGAGATGACAGTATGTGAGAGTTTATAGGCATTGCTGGAAACTCATATATATCAGGGGGTAAAAAATGCAAAATTTCAATACTCATTTGGACTCTGAGTGAATACTTCTTTTGCAACATTTATCCAGCTTTGAGAGGGCTGTTTTTCATATAAAAAAAAAAAAAAAACAACAAAACAAAACCAAAACTCCCAAGAAAAAATAACTTATATTGCATTAAACTCTGGTAAAATTTCAGTAGCATAGGTTTGGCAGTGCTTTGCTTATTTTCCCAAAAGGAGGCTTTGTATTAAATAATCACCTTATTAAAAGAATGTCATTTCCATTCTTGTTGGCTCTATTTGCCTATTGTATACTTTAAAAAGCAGCAGGGTCATTTTCTGTTTACAAACTCAAGGCATTCTTCTTCAGAGGGTGCTCCAAAGGGTGGATTTGAACCCATACTCACTTGTGGAATGAATTGTGGCATTGTTTTTTTGCCTTCAAAGGACTTATTGGTCTAAGTGCAGGGGTTAATGTAAAATCTTGTGGGAAGACTCTTAACTCATAATCTGATCTTTCTGTTGATTTCTTTGTTTTACTTAATGGAAATCCTATGTGACAACATGACTAGTGAAGAGAGAATTGCATAAAGTTCAAAATTTCTAAAAAAAGTCTCATCTAAAGGAAAAAAAAAAAGGCAGAATCTCAGAAGTGCTGCAGAATGATTCTTATTTACAGAAACATGGGAAATGATGAAGTTGCATTACATGGCCACACCACTGACATCCCTGAGTAACAAGACTATGGGACAGGAGAAGTGAGGACCAGTTTGAGTCCTGGGGGTTGACCACTTACCACATTGCCAGTGAATAGAAAGAGGTGATTTGCTTGTGCTTGTTTGTTTTCTTTTGGAGTTTGTTTTGTTTGGTTGGTTGGTTCTTTACAGGGCATCCATCAAAATATCAGAATTTTAGGACTCTTCCAGCCTGAGCCCTGCTTTTTAGTGATGAGATTAGCTTTGGTATTTGAATATCCTTCCCATCACTAAATGTGTTAGAGGGAGGGGACAGAGGGATCATATTTTTAATGAAACTGAGTATCTTGAAAAACTCAGTTTGTTGATATATGTTTTTGTTATATCAAAAATTAATGGTTGTTAATAACTATCCTATGTAGCTTTCACTTTAAGAATGCAGACCATTACATTTTGATAGATGTTTACTAGGAGTTGTCCCTCTTTTAGTGCAGCTGGTGCTTCCAATAATCGTTAGCCAATGGTGCCCTGATTCCTTTGAAGGAAGCACTGCCATTATTGGCTGAACAAACCCCAAACCCATTCTTTTGCCTACAAAGTTACAGTGCTTTCTGTATGCAATGTAGACCACTGAACTAGCTTTGCTCTAGTCCCCTCTAGACTGGGAATAAATTTTCTTTATTCCTGACATTATAACGAATAATTTTCTTTCTGCTTTGTTTCTGGGAGTTGGAGATCTCATTGCTCCTTCTACTGTCCAGAGAAGGAAGAGCATCTGGCAACTCCAGAGTTTAGGCTCCTACCCATGAGTATGTTTTCTTAAAGGAGGGAGCAGACAGAGTCCCCTTGTGTAGGAGACAGTTCTTGCAGCTGCTACGTCTTCTCATTGCTCTGGGAAGCAACTTTGCTCTTGGGAAGGCAGTGGCTCAGGACCCAGCTTGTTCTGCAGCTTCTGCAAGATTCACTGATCAGCTCTACATTATCTGTCCACAACACAGCAGCTGCTTCTGGCATTTTGACTGTATTTCTTTTGCTTATGACAACACTAAGTGCTGGCTGATGTAAGCAGTGTTGAGATAGAGGAACCATTGCATGCTATCACACTTAGAGCATTGCTTTGAGAAAATAAGTATAAAAACTAAAATTACATATATTTGCTAAACAATATTATGGAGGTTTACATAGCCTGTATCTAGAGACTTAGCTTAAACAATCTGACATTTAGAAGTGCTGGGAACCTGTGCATTTTGTTAAGCCCAGTTAGGGTGGAGAGCTTGATAACATGACGGTAGTAGGGGCAAGGTCTCATACTTTATACCTAAGGATGGATTTAGGAGCACAGACTTAGACATCTCAATCTGTAGAGCTCAGCACATTTGTACAATTTCAGACTGTGCCATAGTGAACGAGTCTAAGCTATGAAGTTCTAGGAGTGTGGAGAGGAAAATAATGTCTTATAAATAACTGATTTTACTTATAAAATGGAATTTTTTTTTTTTTTTTTTTTTTTTTTTTTATGGACTGTTTATCACCATTGTAAGAAAAAGCTATGATGTCTCCAAAAATGGTCCCTGCAACTGTGGCAGTGGTGGCCACAGATAGGTAAGATATAGCAGTATAGCCAAGGAAAAGTTCACTTGCAGATACTGGTTTGCTCATAGATCTAAAAAACTGTAAGAAACTGGACCAAAGACTTTGAAACAGTCTTTATATTTGATAATAACTTTTCTGAAGGAAATTATTTTAAATTTTATCTAGGACTTTAATGATGTCTGCAAAGCTAGCTGTCACAAAATTACACAGAATGGCTCTTGGAGAACAGAACATGGAAAAGCTCCTCAGAAGAACTAGTTAGGAATCTATTTAGAATATGAGGTCAGAGTGTTTATGTGATGAGATTTATTTTCATTTTTTCGGTTACATACCCATCTGCCTCAATGTCATCTTGTAGAAATGTTATACCTACTAGATGTTGCTCAAGGAGCTTTTCTATCAGCCATTTATAACTCTAGGCATACCATGTCTGTGACTGATACATCTGACAAAGTAGAAGTTTGTTCTCTTGGTAGCCTGAGGACAACACACAGTCCACTTCTTACGCATAGTTTAGTTCCTTTAATATACTCCATTATGTTCAACATATTGATGAAACAGGCTCTTATCATTCAATAGGCTGTGATTTAGTGAGATTTATCCTTCTCAAGAAGTTTCATAGTGAAGCTTGTGTGAAATTGAGGGTCCAAGTCATAGAGACATCCCTTTAATAAATCAAATTAAAAGGTGTTATGCCAGTCAGAGCACCAGAGCACACTTCTGAGCAGAGAGAGGTGAGAGATACTTACAAGCAACAAACCATGGAGGCAACTAGCGCCTGCATTGCTACACAGTCTACTCTGGGCAGAATCAAGCAGGAAGAAAAGGCAGCACTTGTTACATACTGTCCGGAGAGCTTCTTCTGAGTTATCACCACTGTCTCCATTTCTTTTGCACTCATTTCCCTTGTTTAGCAACATGACAAATTCATATTGTCATTACTTTCTCTTCACACAGGTATTGAAGATCTTATGATGCAGATTATTATCTCTAGATTCATCCATTTCATTACATTGTTAGGATTTGTGTTCAGAGGATTCAGAATTATATGTGATCATTTGTTGAGCTTTAATTTCTGTAATTTTCATGCCTTGATTCCATTAGACATCTTAACTGATATTATACTTGAAGTTTACTAAACATTGCCCAAGCAAAGTTTGGACAATTTCACTTAAGTTGGATGATGATAGGTAACTGTATAGCTATAGTCTTATACTTCTTTTATCCTCTCTCTTTATGTAAATTTGTGAGTTAGTCAACCTTTATCATTAATTTTCTGTATTTGTTATCTGACTTCTGGTTAAACTGTTCTTTAAGCTGTTTTCTATTTTGTTAAGCAATGCTTCTTAATACTAATATGGCCTGTTATGTTAATGTCTGAGAAAATAGTTTACTTTTCTATAACTCTTTGTCTGTAGCAGCCTTAGAAAGGAAAAAGAAGGGTGAGGGGAAAAAAAGAGAACAACTTAGTCTTATTGGTTCACACCTTGAAAGAGCACATTCTGTCCCTTCAGTTTTCAACAAAACTTTCCTTCAGTGTTTTCTTAGTAAGAGAGGTGGCAACAAAAAATATTTGTAACTGTTTCTTTATTGATTCCATGCTCTGGGACTTGACTTCAGAAGGCTGCTCTGGAGCCCATTTCTTGAAGGTCTTGGGCCACAACCAACAGATATCCCAAAGTTAGTGCTGTCTTTCTTTCAGGGAAATGAACCATCTTTCCTACCTAGAAATGATGATACGTGCAGGGAGGGAAAGCATTTAAAATATTTTACTTAAATTTTGCATTTTATCTTCTGTCTTTTCTTTTTCTTTCCATTACTCACAAGAGGGGATCAAAACAGTCAAGTTTTGTTTCCCCATGGGGAAAGAGAATAGGTCAAGGAGCAAAGGCCAAATTCTAAGTATTTATATGGGGATTTCACATCTATCTCCACCTGCTGCCACAGTTCTAGGCTTGCACAACAGAAGTTACACAAAGGGACATGATTGTATTCTCTCTGGATTTTGGACATGCATGATATTCTTATGAGTATTTTTAAGTCTACTTTTTGTTACGTCAAAATTTCAAGCAAAAAAGCAAGCAGTACACTTTATAGGGATAATGCCAGAGCACATAAGGAATTGCTGCTGGAGGTTACAAAATGTGACATGGGAATTACCTTAAGAAATATTTAAAGCAAACATTTTACAAATCAAAAGTAGCCCTTGTGGTTATTCACCACAGCACAGGCAATGGCATGTTGTGGTGGGTTGGCCCCATCTGTCTGCCAACCTCCCACCCATCCGCTCACCCCCACCTCCATCCCCCAGCAGGACTGAGGGAGAAAATAGGAAGAATGGACAAGCAAGACGACTTGTGGGTCAAAATAAAACCAAGGAGGTCATGTACAGGCTGCAGGTTACACTCAGTCACTTCAGTGAGGCAATGAGGGGTGCAGGGTGGGTTGCAGTCAAGACTTGGTGGTTTAGCTCTGCCAAATCGGAACAGTCAGGAATTGGACATGTCAGATTTACAGTAGGCTATTACGTGGAGGCTGCCATTCCTCTATGATTAGTATATTTTTCTGTTTCATGCCTTCCTAGTTATGTTTGGATTCATTAAACATGAAGCCTACACAGCTAAGCCTGAAATGGCTGTGTGCTGGAAGTGGTGTTGCTAATTGCTATTATTGTTGCTAATGGCTAAAGAAAGTCTGGTAGGCTCACAGGAGGAAAAAAGGAAATTGGATATTTTAACCAGACTAATGTAGATTAAGACACAGCTAATAAGCCTCATGTGAAAAGCTTATATTTAAATTGCAAATGTCATTTTTTGGTAGAAATTAGCATTCCATTTAAAGGCCTGTTTGTTTGTGACTTTCTATAACTACAGATGGACTATATTTTAGGGTATTCATGATAATAGTAGAAGAGAGGAAAAAATCTCATGAAAGGTTTTTCTTTGTAAAGAACCTTCACATTTGTATCTATTAGATTAACAGAATTGATATCATTAAGATGTTTCTACAAAATGGAAAATTAAAATGTTTCTTTTGGTTTCTGTGATTTTGTCTAACTCCATATGCTATGGGTGACTTTGTAGATTTCTTTTCCCTTTGCATGTGGAAATAAGAGTATTAATTTAACTTATGATCTTACAAATTTTTTTTTTATTAATTATTGTAATTTTATTAGTTTACTGCAGAATTCTGGATGCCGGTAAATAGCAAGAACTTCATTACTTCACATCTATGATTTACTGCTTATGTTGGACCACAGGTATTATTTGTAAACATGATATTATTTACAATAATTCAGAAGCAAATCCACAGGGAAACAAAACACATGATGAATGGAGGGATATTGTAGGGCAGTGAGAGAGCAGCTGTTTAGAAAACATCCCTGAGAACAAGTTTCATATTGTCAAAAAAGTTGTTGCATACATTACCGAACACCAATGCTTAGAACAGCCAGAGAGAGAACTTTTCTTGTGGAAGAAATACAGACGAGCAATCCCTGAGGACTGACTCGCTGGGAACTGGAGACTTGCACAGAGCAAAGCCTCATGGAAATTAACTTTCACAACAGTGCTCTGCTTAAAATCTCAAAATGCATTTTTCAGCGTTTCTCTTAACACACTGCTGGTGGCTTAAGATCTTTCAGAATAGTGTAGTAAGTTGGAGGCCGAGAGAAGAGGAGAGGAGAGGAGAGGAGAGGAGAGGAGAGGAGAGGAGAGAAATCATTTTGAGGAAGACTTGCATTATTGATTAAGAGTTAGTCCTAATAAGTCCTTTTTCTCTGCCTTACTTTCAGAGTACCTGTGAACATCTCAACACATTTTTATTTTCTGACACACATGCATGTGCAAAATGAATATATACCTTTAGATACTTGTATGTATTTGCACAATTTGCATCAGTCAATTGAAAATAAAAGGCACATTCTCTTTTCTGATATTTTATGGTGTTGTGCATGACTACTAGCTGGGCATTTCTCCACTGTAGGGCATGCTAAGCTAATAGACGTGCCTTGCTTCTGAAAGTGCTCTGGCTGTTCTCTGCTCACAAATGACCAACTGGCCAAACAGAGTGCAGTTTCACAGCTGAAGATCTCAGAGTCTGCAAAGCTGTAACCAGTTCGTCTGCCCTATTCCACCCCTATAGGTGAGATGAATCAGGATCAGAAGTCACACAGAGTGCTTATCACCACTAATGTTGGTACATGAAAATGAAGGAGCACAGAGACTTCAAAAACATTCTGCTTAATCAGTTACTGGTTGCAGCAGATGATAAATGTACATCAACCAATGTAAAGAAATGAAATTATTTTTTTTTCCTCTGTGAATACATGCTACTTAGAGAATCCTGAGGGAAAATACTGAAACAAATCAGTAGTTATATGTTTTGTAGAAAACTAAAACCAGCCTGTAGTGAGATCAGAATGTCAACAGAATAGGTGAAGGTAGAAGGCATCTCTGATATTCAGTACTCTTCATGGCAGTGGTTAACATCCCAACAGAATGGTTTGATATGTCTGAAGAACCTGATGTAATGGAAAAGACTGAGGGATCTTTTCCTGGTTTGGGGAAAGAGCACCTCAAAAGGACGGGGAACACATTCTGCAGTTATGCTGAGTGTGGGATGTCGTTTTAAACATTAGAAATACACATGTGCAAAATGTAAGACAGGAATCTATTGATGCAAAAATGAAGATTTCTATGGTAGATTTCCTTCTGGAAAAAGATGAAAGACATAGGCAAACAGCGAGTTACAGGGAAACTGCAACAGTGGAATTACAGGAAACAAAAGGAGGCAATGGCTAGATCAGGGGAAAGGGAATTGTAACCCTTAGTGAAAATGAGCTCATACCTTTGTGGCTAGAAGGTGCTACATCCGTAGATGACCGTTGTGAAATGCACCATTGTTCTACATATGTGTATGTGGCCAGAGACATAGACACAAGCTCACTCTGCTGCACTCCCAGAGAAGCAAAATTTGCAAAACTGTGGTTGTATTCAGGCTGAGATAATAAATTCTACTGAGGGACAAAATATGTTATCTCTGGCCTGATGATCTGATAACATGGTCACGTGGGTTTTGGACAAACATGTCTCACCAGGTGAGAGCATAGCTGGGGATCTACAGTTGCCTGTGATATGCACTCCTCTGTCTGTTCAGGGGAGGGTTAACAGGGGAGGGAACCGTCTCCAGGCTTGCTGGTTCTCCCTTTAAGATCCAACGGGGTCTAGTTTATGAATCCAGCTGATCTCACTGAACTTATTGCATGATGAGAAGCGAACATCACAGTATCCCATTTAGAAAGCTATCATTGTAGAAAATGACTGTTTCATTTAAAAGAATAATAAAGGGCATCTCACATTTTTTCAGACTCCTGAGACTATACGTATGTCTCTTCTGTGATTTATACAGGTACATTCATGGTTAGTTTTACTCTTGTACTGAGGGCTGCTCCAGGCAATCCACATTTTTAAGTATAGATAATTCACTATGCACCGTACGCACCAGGTAATAAGACATAATTACCATAATTCTGCATTTTAAAAATCCTATTCTATTCTCACTGGATGCATCCTGAACTCTAACATGTCTTCCAAAAGTAATTATTCTATTTTCTTGTTGCTTTTTTTAACACATTTTTGATGTTAAGATAAATCATGAGTTTACTGTCATTAGAAATGAAAATAAATAAAACTATAAAAGCTACATCACTGCTGCCTGAATCTTCAAGGGTAACTCAAAAAGACTCAAAGCCAAAATGAAGAGTCAGAATTTACCAAAAGAGCCAAATTCTTCCTTCAGGAGCTTTGTTTCCAAGCTGCTAGGAGTGGATTCCCCCAAGAATGAGACTCCTGTGTTGGCTGATGAAGCAAAATTGAAACTTCAGAGAATTATTAAACTGCACCAAGACAGGAGAGGGTTGCTCATGCATTAGGTGCCTCAGTTATCAGCGACAGCTGTGCTGTGCTTCTATGAGGAAGTCATTTAGGCAACACAGGGGTCTTACATGTCTGAAGATACCTCACCTAATAGTTGATGAAGTTAGTAGAAATGAATCCGCTTCTTAGAGGACCTGGACAGAGCAGCCAGGTAGCAGTGCACTGTCTGCCTGAGAAGCCAGAGAAGGTAAAGCAGGTGCTGTTTGCTCCCATATCCAGAGGCCTATGTCACAGATTTTGTAAAGAGGCCTGCAGGAGGAGGGTCTTACACATGCTCAGCCGTTCCTGGGTTTCTGGATAGAAACAGCAGTCAAAGAACACCTCATTTCTTGCTGGAGAGGATTTTGCCCTTTTCCTTCTGATGCGCTGCAGAATTGTCTTGGGGATTTTGTTCAAAATTAGAGTGGTTTATGAGCAGACATTGACCTGTTTTCTTTGTATGAAAAAATAAAACCTTTTAATCTAAAAGCTAGTAGCATTTCAGTGATTTGTAAGTGAAACTATATTGTTATGTTCAGAACGAAATAGACAAACATTTCAAATTTTCTGTTTTCCACTCAAACTTGGCATAATCCTATTTTTGCTGATTTTAGGCACAATGCAGCATTGTATCCAATCTGACAGCTGGCTATTTGGACAAATTTTCTGCTGTGATTTTCCTTTTGAAACAGAAGATACAATTGCATTGTTACAACTTGGAAAGGGTAAGTGGAGAAGTCCATGTTACTTTCAGAGTTCATTGATGCATATCGCAGTCAAATACTTAGCTGTTTTGCTGGAATTTGTACTACTCTTCCTGCAAACAGTGAATTGCATGTACCAAGAGAATAAAGCAGGTAAGATTTGGCCCATTATGAAATGAAGCTTAGTACGGAGGCATGAAAATACCCAGTTCCAAACCAGACTGATGATGTGAACTTGCAGTATTGTGCAAGAATGCTTCAGTCTATAAGATAGCAGTGTCCTGGGACACCAGAAATTCAAATATTCTAATGTAATAGTATTCTAATATTCTAAACTTAACAATTGTGTGCAAGTGATTAGTGATTATCACTAACCCAACAGCTATTAAACTGGATTGGTCAAAACGCACTATAACATTAATAGCAGTGTTCAAAGCATCTAAATAGTTACTCTGAGAGTGCTATCAGTAGTTGGAACTTTTCTGTGGGAGGCAGGTTTGTGGATGGGATGAGACACCAGGGGAGGTGGGGAAAATCCTGTGATAAGGGAAAAAAGAGAAAGAAAGAGCTGATGAAAAGATTTGCTGATATATGAGGAGAAAAAATATAATGGAAGGGGAGAAGTGAAAAAAACCAAAACCAAACAAAACACAAGACCATGCAGAGAGAGGAATCTGAGGAGAAATGAGGCCAGTGTGCAGAAGACTCTGAGGGGATGGGAACAGAAGGGAGAAAGATCTGCAGACAGAAGGCAGAGCAGGAGGGGAAGGACTGAAGCTGCACACTGTGATCGGAAAGAGGTGGATCTGAGTGACTGGGGACTCCTTGTTAAGAAAAACTGACAAACCTGTCATCAGACCAGCCCCAGAAAATGGAGTGGCATGCTGTCTGTCAGAGCCACAACCACAGCAGCTGGGGTTGAAACAGACCCAGAGGGAGGGATCCAGGTGTCACATTGTCACATTTTCTGAGTCCAGGATGACATGGCAGACTGGGAAAGGCAAAAGACTTTTTTTATAAAGAAACAATGGATATGCGATCCTCAGAACGGTTGCAGTTTCTAGGTAAGATCTGAGATGATGAGGGAAAGGTGTCATAAAGATCTTGGGGTGCTGAGTCTCTGGGTTTCACTGAAATTTTTTTCAAGGGTGACTGGAAAAGTAGGTTCCTAAAATAAGACTGCTGATTAAAAAAAAATCGAATCATGACTTCGGACCCACAGAAGTTGTTTTAGGTAGAAAGTCATCAAATGAACAGGTTTTAGGTGAAAGAACACATTTGAGCTTCGGAATTTTTTTTTGTTTTTTCCAAATGAGGGTGATCATTTGAAGTTTCTGCTTCTTCTACAGCATTTGAGAGGATAGGGTGGTATGTCCAGTAGTGCAGGGTGACTTGCCCAGCTGGGAAGCCCTGGTTAAGTGAGGAAACAAAGAGAGCCAGCAGTCCCACCATGGCAGTGGAGGCTTGGTAGAGCCCTAAGGGCAATGGTACTGAAAATGTGTCCTCTCCTAAGGAATATACTTCTCTCTCCCTGTGATTTATAACCCTAGTAAGTGCAGGCGCTACAATTTAAATGTTTCCTGTGCCTCTCGTGAGATGGTCCATTTCTTTCCCAGGAAGAAGTTCCACTCAGACATAATAAAAATGATTGTACTTGTTGAAACCAGCAATATTGGCAATGACTTTGAGTCCAAATGGTTTAGACTGACATTTTCCTTGCTGGATAAAAGAGGAAGGTGATGGAAGCTGAAATGCTAAGACAAGGACACACAAGAAACTTTAAAGCAATTTGCAAGGGAGTTTATCTGCTGAATTTGAGTGCAGAGTTGTTTTTGCTGGAGCTCAAAAAGTGGTGCTTTCTCCATGTGTGCTTTTGTCTAAGCAGAAGGGCTGTTTTCAGCCAAGCATTTGTCGACTGTCTTGAAGAGCTATTACTGCACTTCAGTATGTTGTCTTCCCTATGGGTCAGAGGCTTCCTGAGTGGTAAGTCTGGCTCATACAATGTGCCCTGGTTTTGGCTGGGATGGAGCTACTTTTCTTCCCAGTAGCTACTGTGGTTTTGGATTCAGTATGGGATTTGGTATATGAAGAATGTTGATAATGCACTGAAGTTATTAGCTGTTGCTATGAAATCAAGGACACTTTCCAGTTTCCCAGGTTTTGCTAATGTGCAGGTGCAAAAACCTGGGAAGGATATAGCCAGTATAGGTGACTCAAACTGTCCAAAGAGAGTATTCTGTACCAGAGACACCATGCCTGGTATATAGTGGGGGTCAACCAGTGCACTGGGACCTTTTCGTTCATTCGTGCTTTCGTTCGTTCATTCGTTTGGCTGTTTGTTCCCATGCTTGCTCTCTCTGGAACTTGCAGTTCCGAGATCGATGCTGAGGAATGTTCCTGTCCATGATCGCTGCTCGGGATGGGCTGTGTTGATCATTGGGTTGTTGGGCAGTGAGAAATTGCACATCATTCGGTTTATATATACTATTATCATTATATATTATTATCAT
>KL285475.1:0-22851 GCA_000699545.1 Podiceps cristatus
CTCAAGATCACAAACTCCACCAGGGCATGTTGTTAATAATGTCCCCCTTGAAAACCTTAGACCATATGACTGTAGCACAGGAATAAAAGAGCTAATGTATGGTCTCATTCATGGGTCTGGCAAACTGTCACTTTGATCTGCTTGTACTTATTTATAACCAAAACCTCTAAACGGTCTAAGCAAGTCCTAATAAAATCTTTGTAATGAGAAGTGTACGCTTCACCAGAGACTATATATTGTGATGGTATGAATTACCCAGGTGCTTGGCCAGGAGGAGGTAAAGCTCAGTTAAGAAATCTTTATGGGGTTGAAATTGGCTGTCTGGTTGACCTTTTCTTACAGAGTAAAACAAACTGAAGCAAACCCTTGCACCCGGCTGGGAAGCTGGTGTCATCTCTTCTAGCTGGTGACTGGAGTTGATTACAATCTGACTCTAGAAATAACTTAAGACGATCCAAAGTTGTGGTCGTGTTTGATGAGGCAGGGGTAGGGAGGGAGACAGATACTTTTTTTCTTTGCATTAACACGCTGAAGTGCTGCTTTTAAAAATAACTGAAAGGCAAAAATAAATTTGGAGACCAGTCAATAAATAATCCACTGCTTTTATTGCTCAAAAATAGCTTGTCTACAAGGGAGACAAGTCAAGACAATATTAATGAAGCTATCAGAAGACAAGAGTTCATAAAGGAGGCACCAGGATAATCTTATTAAGTGACTTTGACTATCTTGTACAGCATCCCTTCTCAGAACTTGAATTCTTGGTTATGAATGGCATCAGGAGGATTTGAAAGGATTGAATTTTCTTACTTCAGATTACTTTGAGATATTTATGAAGGATTTAGACAAAATACCGGTTCTTTCAATTTTGCTAATGAGCGACGAGTACCAAAACCAGAGCAACTGTTTTTTTATCCGCAGAGAGATTTCTAACATGACGTGTCTCCGTAAGCCACAAATTCATGTACGGTGCGCATCCTTCCAAGAATATCTCATTACAGGCCGGGTGTATTTTACACTTGCTTGGGAAGACACAGAGATATGTTTCATTGGCCTGTGTTGAAAAACATCGATTCTGTCAGCTATGGAGTTCAGGCAGCCCAAATTCCTGTGGATTTCAGCCCTTTGCCTTCCTAATCAAGTTCTCTTTTTTCTCTCCTCTCATTCCAGTGATGCCACCCTGTCCCCCGTGCCTCACCACCAGCCAGGGGATGCCTGCACGCTCTGCATTGCCTCCATGCCCTGTGCTTGCTTCCCTGGGAGCGAAGGACAGATGCGCTCTGTGCTTTCTCATCATCAGGACACTAATTTTGGTCTCTCATCTTTATCCAGATCTTTTTTCATTTTTAAGAAAAACATTTTAACTGCCTTGGAAATACACACTCCTCTGGGCCAACGGTTCATGAACTGTTTGTGAGGGACGGACGCTGACGGCACAACCTGGGTGCCTACCGGCTGTTGACTGTCACCTAGAAGATAATCTTTGCCTGATGGGGATGTGGAAGGTGTTAAATTTGGCAGAGCATTGTAAAATCTGGTGCTGAGAACCACAGGGATGGACCTCTGAGCCCACCTGCTTATTCGTGTGGATTGGAGCATGATCGTATTTATTCTACATGAGCCCTTGTAGAAAAATAAAACAGTAGCCTCTTCTATTTCAGCTTTCTGGAAGTATTTTGCTGGGGAGCAGCATCTTCTTGAAGTTGAGAAATTGCCCAAAGATATCTGGGAATTACACTACCAATCTCTGTTTTCTGAAAATTTGAAATATTATTCTTTTTTCTATCTATGCTAGTCATGGAGTGTGATTTTTTGGTTTGTTTTGTTTTAATCTGTTCTGTCCTTAAAACATTTGTACCCTCAAGCTTCTCTCTGATGCATCTTGTTGAAGTATGTCTGTATTAAACCCTCAAATACTCTGAAGGGAACGAACAGTGACAGGAAGGTCGTTTTATGTAAAGTTGTTCAAAAAGAGAACAAAATAGTATCAAAAATTCATAGTATGAATGGACTTGGGACAAAATAAGCTGCTAGTTAGGTGGTCTCAAGGTTTCTAATGTGATGATATGGTGTCTAAAGGTAACATAATATTTTTGCCTTTTTCCCCACAAAAATATCAGAGGTTTTGCAGATGAAGAAATCAAAGGTATTTGAAACCAAACTACAATAAAACACACTGCACTTCTGGCAGAAATCATCATATGTCGACCATATGACTTCACATTGTGTGCATGATCACAAATTTTGTTTTTTAAAACTGAGTTGTCAGGCTCTTTTTTCAGTAATCATAACTTGAAGGCAAATTCTTTTGCACTGCAAAAATTATGGACTTGCTATATAGTGGATTCACTGGAGTGAAACTGTTGTATATAAATGTGACATTAAGAGGTCCTCATTCTCTGAGGTGGAGGAACAACAGTTTTAATGGACTGGGATTCTCATTGCAATAAATCATTTGATCAGACTTCAGCAAAACTTTGTACTGTGACTCAAATGAAGGACTTCACAGAAATAGTTTCAAGAATAATCAGATTTCTCCACCATCAGATCAAGAGCATTCAGTTGACCTTACAACATTATGTACAAATGAACCATTTGCCTGTTTAAAAAGTAACATTTAAAAAGGTTTCGTGAGAAGCGTAGTTACAGAATGGTTGATATTGGATGGGGAAAGTGATTCATTGACTTCTCCAATGCAAGTTTTGTGGTTGGTTGTGCTGTTAAAGTGCAAGGTGGAAAAACTTCTTAAAAGGGCAAAGCAAACTAAAATACAAGTGGTGTATGGAATCTCTAAGTGGGCATACTGGGCATATCATGCCTGAAAGTGGTGCTGGAAGATGGAAATGTGAGCTACAATTCACGATGCAATAAATCTTTATGGTGATCAGTGCTCAGAAGGGGCTGGCATTCCTTTACCTTAAAATTAGCAGTAGGCAATAAAAATGGGTGCATTCCTACGAGTTTTTATTACTGTAGTACCTAGAAAACAAGAGGTGGGACTTTTCCTATTTAGCTCACAACATAGAATCTAAGATAGCCCTTGTCTCTAATAATTTACCATATGAACATAGACCAAAAACATGGTTGGAAGATCTTGAAAATGGAGGAACATAGCTGCGGAGTCTTAATGTGCTTTCAAAGCATTATCTTTTAGGGTCACAATAAACCTGCTGATAATATAGCAAAACCGAACCCAGGCCATACTCTGTGAGGATGCTGCAGGAATTTTGGCCAGCTGCAGCAAACCTGACTTCTGAGGCAGGGAAGTGAGATTTGCCAGGAGGTGGCACATCCTTCACCGCCCCTGAAAATTCATCCAAACTCAGTTAAATTATGAGCAACAGAAACCTAGTGACTTGTTTGAGTCCTAATCTCTCTTTCCTGTTACCATTAGCCCCAGTCTCAGTGCAGTTTCTGGTCCAGCCTCCTTCCTCTCCCTCTGCCAAACGACCGCAGCCAGGCAGATCTGCTGCGCTTTCTAGCTGAAGCCTGTACAGCCTGTACAGTCTAGTTCTCCCTGCTGCTTTCAACCGTAGTTCATCCTTTCCTAGTCCTCACTTCATTCCTGTTTTTAGCACGCCCCTCCACTTCCCACCTGAGCTGGTTTGTTAACGGCAGTTGGACCGGGTGGCTGCCTCCTCCCAGCTCCAGGGCCACGGCCGCTTGCCTCCACACCCAGGGGGGCTTACGGGAAAGACCAGTTCTGCCCTGGTAATCCTCCAGGATGGCACTCAGGCAGCTTGGCTGTTTGCCGGGGCACTGCCTGCTCAGTTGGGAGTGTAATTTTTAGCAATCTGGATTTCTGAAATGTTATTTACAGAAATATGATTTTCGTTATGTCTAAAACCTGGCCAGGTTCTCTTCTTTGCCCCACTCAGAAGTCATCTCTGCCAAACTTCAATTTTCTCTTTCAAAATAGCAAGTCACCTTAGCATTTCAAAGAAAAAAAAAAAATTACTCTAATGTCCAAAGCAGTATTTTTTTATATAGTATTTTATTTAGAAACAGTTAAAGCATTTTGACTGATTTTTTTTTTTTTTTTTTTTTTTAATCAGCCTGAGGCAAACATTCATCAGAGGGGGTATTACTCCAAATGGATAATGCTTGGCAAAGCCAAAGGCAGCTGTGTCCTATAATGCAAAGTGTCAGTCAACCTTACTAGGCAATGCTAGAAGCTTTTCATAAAAGAACAGGCCTGAAGAAACCTAAATTTGCATGTCATACAGTTCAGGATTTTAAGGGACTGTACAAAGAAAGAGAGATGAACATTAAGCCAATCGAACTGAAAAAATAAATTAAAAGCTGCAAACCTATGATGCTTTATATCTGCTTTGTTCTTATTTTATAGGAGCAGCTTGAAATTTCAAAGCTATCCTGCCTGTGAATTTGTAAAAGCTTTTTATTTCCTGGGGCAATTTAGCTACTGAAACTGTGTATGAGGTGCTGTGAGTGCTCGTGACTTTTAAGAAGAGAAAAAGTTGTCAAGTTTCAGGTTTTAATTAGATAGATTACTTTGTTCCCTCTGCTTAGACACTTGTATGAAAGCCTGCATGTTTGGTTAGCAGGTTAATAACACTTCCAGTGTTCACAGCACGATCCTTAACGGTATGTAGTGGGTTGTGTTCATTCCTTCCTCCCTTCATTTTATATGAAGCCTTGCAAGAGGAGCAGGCAATTGGCACCTCATACCTTTCAATTTATTAAAAAAATTTTCACAACACAGCTGTGTTTAAGCCCGCCTTCCTAGCCCCAACTGGGAGAATTCATCTTTCCCCCCCTACTCTTCTCACCTGAATCATCCTCTGACATGTGACCCTTAGTAATCGAAATGATGGAAGCTTTCATAGAATACACACACAAAAGTAATACCTATGAGGTGTTGCTTTTTAGTAGACCAGGTTTACGCACAGCTGCTAAACTCACTGCAAAGTCATTGCTTGCTTCAACAGAGCCTCCCTCCCCGGCCCTCAATGCAACACCTGCCGTTACAGAGGCCGTTGCCCTTGTACCCGATGCAAAAGACTTACAACAATTTGGGCTGTGTCTTTTATTTATAGCTGCTTTTAGAGAAATGACTGGATCCTTGGCCATGCAAATCATCACTTCTGACCAGCTCTCCTAGATTTTGTTGTTGTGGTCGTAAAACTGCAGCCTGTGTGTCACAGCCTTGACCTGCTTCATGATTCTCACAGCCCTGAGGACTCTCAGGGTGGCCTGTGCCACAGACTTCGATGTTCAGAAGTTTGTTTAGTTTTTGCTCCTCCCAACTGTAACCCTTGGGCTAACAAAATATGTGACTTCCTCTTTCAAATCCCACCACTTTTATATCTTTAGACCATCAGTTTTTCCATGATGGATGCTATGACAACCTGTGTGTTACTACTGCTGCCTTCCCCTGTGCCACAGCTTGGTGACGCAGCGTCAAAACACAACTGATGTGCAGAACAAGGTCTAAAAGCGTCTTGGCCGATCTTTGCTATCATAGTCCCAGAGAATTATAAATGGCTTCCCATCTTCATATACTCCTCCCAAAAAGCAGTTCATTCTGGTTCAGCACTGGCAGTTGAAATCACAGATGGTGTTTTTAAACCACCTGTTTAAATACAGCTCTGGCAAGCTTCCCCTTTTTCCTGGAAGCCACGTCATTTATGTTCAGTGTGGTGGCAAGTTCCCTCTCCCCATCCCTAGCCACGTAAGCTCAAACCTGCCAGTGCTGCTCTCCTGGCTTGTTCTCTCAGGGACTGTGAGGCAGAGAAGTGGCATCCTTGTTGTACAGGTGTGGTTTTGAGAGAGGGAGCGCACAGCTGGCTTGTCCGAGCACACACAGAAGATCTGCGGGCCAAGAATTGTATTAGCCCAAGTCCCAGCCCAACTCCCAGCCCTTCTGTGAATCTGCAATGACTTCTCTTTTGATAAATGCAGCACCAGTACTGATACTTTACAACATTAGGTCTGGCTTCACTCTAATCTGCATCCTTATTTTAAAGCCTGGTGCTATTGGCTTAAGCTGGACCCAATCCACATTTCCTTCCTCTTCTCCCAGCTAGTATTTCTGTACACCTGGTTTCATGGTAATTCTCCATTTTAAACCATGACAAAGATGCTCTAAAATTAGCATCTTTTTTAGGACTTAATCCAGCAATCATTTGCTACCAGGTGTACTGCTTAATACCTTGACAAGTCTCATTTCAGGAAAAAAATCACCACCTCCAAATGTCTCATAGTTCCATTTTTTTCCTGTTGACTCCAAGTGGCACTAATCTTCGAGTGCTCAGTCTCTAATAAGAGGCAGTGTTTTCCTTTTTAAAGCATCTGAAATATGCTGTTGCTTCATTTCTGGTTGGAAGGTGGGCTGCTGAGAACTACTGTCAACTCTCATTTGTTATATCATAGAACTGGTGAAATGAAGCCCTGTTTTCAAATGCACTTGTAACACAGGTAACTGGCGTGGCATATTCATAAGGGAAGAGTCAGAGCATTCCTGTGTACGGATATGTATTCATGCCTGGTCCATACTTCAAGCCTTCACATCATGCAAAATGAAAGATTATGTTGCCAGAATAACCTACTGTAAATACAAAGTGTCTGACAGCAGCTAGTTTGGAGAAGTGTATACGGCCTTTCTTTTTCTCACCAGTTTTACTGTATGTGGATTGCAAGTGGTCAGAAAACAGATCCCCTCCTTGTACCTGCAATGCTTTTTATGTAAAATCTGCTCTTATCCATCATAGTCTGCACTTCTCTGTTCCTAAATTCTGTATTGGCAGCTTCCCTGCTAGTGAGAATTCATGTTTATACACCAAGGCAGTGCCAGTGGTTAAACACATGGATGCTGAGATGTAACGTATACCCAGAAAATGAGCTGGACTTTGGTGGTGGGACTGAGCTGGCTGTAACCCAAGAGCGTATATGGTACAACATGTGTCTGCTTAGTGTCAACCCCACACAGGCACAGTTAAGGAAACCACTTGGCTGGTGTACGCAATTCCAAAGCATAAAGCCAGACTCCTTCTCTCCTTTTGCCAGGCAAAACCCGTGAGTCACTGTCTGGTAAAGACCAGCAGGGTTTGCTGCCCAGACTGGCACCTGGGGCTGCCCCAGGGGAACAAACCAACTCTCCCAACCTCCCTCAAAAGCTCCAGTGACCTGTTCCAGTCATAAGGATGCAGCTTGGTAACTCTGCGGTAACTCTTAAGGGCTTCTGTAGCTACCTTCAGATTACTGGTTTTATCTCAGAGCTTTTCTCTCAGAGACAAATTGGTTTTCATCCATTTCTGTTAAGCCTTTTTTTTTTTTTTTCCAGTTCCAGTTTTTCCTTGCACAGAAATTAAATAGTCAAAGCAGTTGTATACATTTAACATTAATCCCAAGTGAAAGAAATTCTTTGCTTTTCATCCCTGTGCAAGAAATGGATGTGGGCATTTTTCCCGTTCCTCATCTCAACCCCTTCCTATCACCCATGCATTTTCCTTGCATTTTGCCAGAATCTGCCCTTCAGATTTCTCCGTGAATTTGGCTCTTGATGCTGAGCAAAATCTGTGTGGGCAGATGCTGCCCATGCAAGAAGTCCGTTTAAAATCAACAAGGCTGGATGCGAAAACACGAGCACATTTGTGCAGACTAACATGCAAGGTCGGGACCTTCCTTACTTTCATATCTAACAGATCGATGGGCAAGATTCCTGTAATCAGTTGCATCTACTTGTGTTATATCTGCTCAAGACAAGTTACAAGAAACAGTACAATAGTTTCCTTATTACAACAAGGCAGGTAGGCTTAGTCTGTTGATGTCAAGGTATGTTTTGTATGGAGAAGTCAATGGAATGGTGGAGGATAAGCATAAGGATAAGAATACAAGCTTTGTGTTTCTGCCAGGTAATAGAATATAAAACTTGGTCTTTGAGGCTGCAATTTTGAATCGAGCTCATGATAGCATGAGTTAAAAAATTTTAATGTCTGACCAGTTCAGGAGGAATTGAGGACCACCTTCTCGTTTCCAGTGGTGAAATGCTCCTCCAAAACATACACTGCAAAACTGTGTACACAGCAGCCTTGTAGGAGAGGAATTGAAGGGGAATGAAGACAATTATTATGGATAGCCTAGTAAGATTCCTGTTTGCAAGATATGATTGATCATGCTGTACTTGATATGGGGAGTGAGAAGCCTCTGGTCTCCAGAAAAAAAAAAAATATATATATCAATATATTGGGTTTTATGGGTATTCTGATTGTTCCCAGGAGACAGAGATGGAAAAGAACTTGGCATTTCAATTAAAAAATAATCTGCAATATGAAAAACCTTGGCATACCTATTGAGATAATGCCAGGCTTTCGTGCTGCAGTGGACTACAAATAATCCTTATCCACGTGATTGTGCTCAAGCTGCAGCCTCACACCCTTCCTCCGTGCATGGGACCATTGGAGATGCTGAGGAGATGTTCACTGTCATCGCCATTGCTTGCTGTGATGTATGAGCCGCTTCATGCTGATGGAGGGAGTGCGAGGACACCACTGAATGAGCTTGTCTTTACTATTATCACTCAGGCCCTGTGGGGGCTGTATCTTTCTCAGAAGAGTGAAGGCTAAGAGCATAGGCCATGAACTTGTAGGTGGTAGCTCAAAAACACAGACACTTTGTAGGTATGTGTGCCTCGATGTATTGCTGATGGCTGAAAACAAGCCACTCGAGCTTGATGGGAGAGGAAGACAGGGGAAATCCCCCTCTGCTTTTGCATGGAAGAATGACAATGTGCCTGCTGATGGTATTTATATAGAAACCACTTTCCAGACTTAGATCAGGGAATGGAGCACAGACCCTTCCTTCACACCTCCCTTGCTGGCTGTTTTCCTCTTAGCGTCTACCTTGGCATAAAGGCAAATACAAATACACATGTGAATTGATGGAAGTCCCCGTCAAAGTTTATCAGTCACCGAGTAAAACACTGTGCTAAGCATTTTGCTCCTACCTTGGAAAACTGTTGTGCTGCTTAAGAAGGTGAGAGAGGGAATGAGACTGGTACAGGGTCTTTTACTGAAGGAAATGGCTGATTCCCTACGCTTTGGATTTTATTGATTTTATACATCTGTATCAATTTGTATGATTTTTAAATAAATAATGAGAACCTAGTGATCTTATTACCACATACCATTATTGATGATATGACCTCCAGTATTAGATATGTACATTCATACATGTACACACGCATTCTTGTTTTACTGGTGAACACTGTTGTTCTCACAGTCAGTTACTATGGCATTGTGTGCATATATTAATAATGTAAGTTAATAGATTGAGGAATGTAACTGCACATGATCACAGTTGCAAATAAAACATTTATACATTGGACTTTAATTACAAACAATAATTTACCATCTCCTGGACTTTTGTCAGAGAACTTAAAAACCTTTGTGCTTTTTAGGAAGCATTTTAGGTAGGGTCCAATAAGCACCAAAAAATACATCGAGGTTTGCAGTGGCACCTTGTAATAGGAAGCTGCAGGTGTGGTTATGGCTTAGTGTGGTAGGAGATAAAGGCAGGATCTAGGTGTTGTAATAGGAAGCTGCAAGTGTGGTTATGGCTTACTGTGGTAGGAGATAAAGGCAGGATCTAGGTGAAGTGATTTGCTTGGAATTACATGGCAAATTTTATTTTGGGGGTGAAAACAGAAGACAAATGTCTGCCATCCAGGCTGAAAATTGCAAGTCCATCTTTTTCCTGACATGACTATGCTACTAATTTATCCACCAGCTAGGTTGTTTCTGCCTTTACCTGAAACATAAAGCCCTATAGAAAACGGAAAATGAGTCTTCTCTGTTTCACTTGAAGACTGAATAGGAAGGGATTCACTTGATAAGTATAAATTCACTGCTGCGACTGCTTCATAAAGTCTTGTGCTACATATTTCTTTGATCTTGAAAAGCAAAGGGTAAACCTGCAAGTATTTGTACTGCAATTAATCTGACTGAATTAAAGATGAATTCATTGGGCCAAAAGAACCTGCTGGACCACAAAGCATCCAGAAATGTCTTATCAGTATATTTAACATTTAAATCCTGAGGCTTTTTTAAGTTTTAAAACTTACAAGAACAATGTCTGTACAGCCTTGAAAAGTTCAAAAGAATTACATTATTTTTTTTTTTTTAAGCATTAGACAAATATTTACTGGTCATCTGATATCTGTAGCCAGCTTGAGAAGTTAGATACTTTTAGGACAATCTTACGCAAGCTATTTTTTAATTTCTGCATTGAAGTCCAGCTCTAGATCTAGTCAAATTTAATTTGAAAGCATTAAAAATACTACTTTTATTTTATTTTGCTATGAGGTATAAGCAGCAAGACTCAGTTTTGGATCCAAGCTTTATCCTGACACCTCTGATGGACAGTTTTCATGACATTTTCTATCCCACAGGGATAAAATTTGCCCTTTTCTAGTCTCCTGAGGTGGCATCTCCTTCACTCCCAAAAAACCCACCTGGGAGAAGTTCAGATAGGACAGGGGTGATAATGAATGTGCTCAACGTGTGTTGAAAGGTACTTTTTGGCTTACAGGATTGTGTTTATAATAAACAAGCAGCAGCCTTGGTTTAAAGTAGCAGTAATGTCTCTCAGCAGCTTGTACAGTCTCTGCTCCATTAGTTTTCTCTCCTGATACTGGCCCACAGAACCACCCCCATCTCTACTTCTGTATTTATTACACAGCTTTTTCCAACCAATTATAGCCTGAATTTAGCACATAATTTGATAGATCCAGCAGCTGCTTAGGTTATAAGCACACAAATTTGCCTGCCCATAACTAATTTTTATGAAATATAAATGAAATAAAAGTAGTTATCGAAAAAGAGAAGACCAAGAAAATACTTCCTTCCCCTTTCGTATTAGAGCAGAGGACTGTTTGGGCTTGGCATGGCTCACAGCACTAGAGGGTTATACTTCTGACAGTTTACTCAGCAAATGAACAACAGATGAACATAAACTGCCAGTGAAATAACCACCTGGTTGGTTGTTCAAGGGTAATGTGTTGAAAGTTAATGTCTACTGGTTGGGCATCTGTCACGGAGGACATTGAGCTCCACAAGGGTGGTACCGCCTTACTGCTTTGTAGTAAATAAAGAGGATGCTCCTGTACTTTTCATTCTCAGCACCTATCCTGCTACTCGGCTTCCACACTGAAGGGAAAGTGGCTGCAGCAAAGAGCCGAGAACACAGTGGAGGTCTGGAGGGTGTCACTTTGCAGGCTATTTTTTCTCTAGTCCCAGGAACTATTTTGCAGTCTGGCTGAATTAGCTTTATCTGATATATAACTTGTAGAGGCTCCTGCTAATGTTGGCTGCCTACAAGATGCACGTAGAGCCATTTCTCAGGTGTTCAGGAATGCTGTCAGCAAAGGATAACATTGTTTATGGGACAGCAAAAATAAGTTACAATGCCTGACCAAAAGCTGCCATCTCAGAAAGGAAAACTGCACTGTGATCTCTCAAGCAGAAGGATGATAATTTTGTGTGGTTCTGTGTTTAAAAGATTTATTTAATTAAAGCCATTGTTCCTGATAACAGATGTCATGTTTGAGTTCTGTTCCCACTCCTTTGAATACTGCAATTTCTGAATAGAAAAGTGAAACCAAACCTGCAGCAGTAATAGAGCTACCTTTTCAACTAGGAAATGCTGCTTTAAACTTCAGGCAGTTTATGAAAGAGAAAAAGCATTATTTTGATTATATTTAAAATACCTAAGACATTTCTGAGAATAAATTCCTTCAAAATATTTTCTATTGGAAGCATGCAATATGTGTAGCATAGTGCTCTGTCAAGAGAGGTAAAAAAGTAGTGTGAAGACTGTATCAGTCTTCAGATACAGATGGGAGATATTCTACCTAATTGGTATGTGATGTAGAACTTGGAAAAAAAAGAAAATAAATTATAAAAGATAATGGAGACTGAGATTCTGTAAAATTTCTTAATCCTGAAGTAGCTTTTCAAAGAGAGTAAAGAAACCCTGGTGTCTGAGCATATCCACTAACAAAACAACAGCATTGCCAGGATTGGGAAAGAGGTGACCAGTAAAGGGAGATTTCTGTGATTTTTTGTTAACTGTCAGATCGTCTTCATGGCAGGAGTACACTGCCTGAGAGCCAGGAGAGCAGGAGCGCATTAACTTTCTCTTTTTTCAGAATATGACTTCTTGACTGTTTTCATTCTATGTCACTTCATGTTATGAACATCAGTTTCCAGAGCCTGGGTAGGATCAGCTGAGAAGCATGATTATGGGTGATGTTGCTCGAAGCTGCTTTGAATATTGAGCATGTATTTAGTAGCTTTCTAATATATTCTATTCTGAAAGGTCTTAGAAGATTTTGAGTGATTGCCTTCCCTTCTTTGAACCTACAGACTGCATTTTAAAGTAGGGGAGAGAAAAATGTGATGTGTGGGGGTTTTTTAACTCCCTACTTAACGCAAATGAAGTAAAAAGCTTTGCCTTATCAAAAGGATGTAGAGTTAGACATTCCCAGAAGAGAGTGTGTTTTCTTGGTCTTGGGGTTTTAGAAGCTGAATCCTTAAGGAAGGGAACACTACAGTCAAGGCAGCCTTTGGCCTCTTGGGAAAGGAATTTATCATCTTCAGCATTTTTCTTAAGATTTTAAAGCACCAGCTGCTGTTTTTTTTTTTTTGCCACTTGAGCTAATGATAAGTAGTTTAACTAAAGCAATGAATCATTCATGCTGTTTTTCAGAAAGCCTATAGTTATTTCATTAATTTCTGGATTTATTAATTTGCTTCTCCTGCTACAAGCACTAATTTAAAAGAACTACACTTAAATTGGGACATAAGGCTAGCCTGCTTTCCTTGGACTTGAGCAGAGAAACCTGCCTCCTTTAAGAACAAACTTTGGAAATGACAATTGTGAAAGATAATCTAGTGCAAGGTTTGTTTTTTTTTTTTCAACATGGAAATACAGTGAAAGGAGAGCTAAATAAAAATTAAAAGAATCTAAAAGAATCAAATCTGAGTACTCTCAAGAAATCACTTTACCATTTCAAAACAGCTTCCACTTTATATATCAGAAGCAGGCAACAGTATCTCCTACACTGTTGTCTTCATGAAGAGAATATAAAACACGAAGTGGCTATAGATCATCTTTTCTCAAAGATCAAGCACCACTCAGGCTGTGGTAAACTCCATAATTTGCTGAATGCTGAAATGGAATCTGAAAGCTTTTAAGAATCTGGTCTGATGCCCAGGTGACATGTGGGAACTCTGCTAGAGATATTGCTACAGGCAGGATTAGCCTACAAGAATTATTTTCCTGACTTGTATAGCCTTATTTTGTAGTAGTCTACAAGCGATTTAACATCTATCCTTTTCTTGCATGGAGAAAATTTAGCGCCTTGTTTATGGGTGTCTTGGAAAAGCAGAACTTTGTCCAGGAGTTAAAAGTATTCCTGAAATCTCAAATGGAAGATAAAAAGTGCAGTGAAAGATGCTTATTAACTCAAAATACTCTAAGGGGGCAGACTCTGCTCCTTGAGTTTAAATAGACATTCCCTGGGTTTTCTCCAGAACTGTTAACTGTTGCTCAGTATTTCCGATGGGTGTATGTTCCTATCCTCATTAGAAATGGAATAGCATGGGTTTCAAATAGAATCCCATTTTACTCATAAGCACATTCAGGCATAGAAAGACATAAGTGAGTTGCCTGAGGTCATGCAGAAAGCCTAATGGCCATGAAGAGTGCTCAGATTTCAGTCTTCTATATTGGACATTAGGAAACATTTCTTCACTGAAAGGGTTGTCAGGCACTGTAACAGACTGCCCAGGGAAGTGGTGGAGTCACCAGCCCTGGAGGTATTTAAAAGACCTGTAGATGTGGTGCTTAGGGACATGGTTTAGTGGTGAACTTTGCAGTTTCAGGTCAATGGTTGGACTCAATCTTACAGATCTCTTCCGACCAAAATGAGTCTATGAATATGATTCTATGAATAGTTTGTTCTTTCTCCACCAAAACAAGAAACAGAAAGCTTCTATCATTGAGGAACAAAATCAAGTGCAGGCATTTTTCCCTGCACATATTTTACATTTTTCCTAACGGTAGTGAAAGTGGATTG
Organism: Podiceps cristatus; assembly: GCA_000699545.1. Classification (NCBI taxonomy): domain Eukaryota; kingdom Metazoa; phylum Chordata; class Aves; order Podicipediformes; family Podicipedidae; genus Podiceps; species Podiceps cristatus. The sequence continues at coordinate 14,096 of KL285475.1, forward strand.
GGGGTTGCATTTTACTTTTTCTTTTCTGTAGTGTTTGTTACAGAAATGTAAAAAATGTTAGGGGCGCATGGCGGTGGCCAAGGCTTGGGAGTGCATGTTGGTGGCAGTGGCAAGAGTTTGGAGGGTTCATCATTGTTGGCAAGAGTTTTGGGGGCATGGTGGCAGTGGCTGCACTTTGGGGTGTGTATTGGAGGTGGCAGTGGGCGTTTGGGGGGCTTGGCAGTGGCCAAAGTTTGGGGCGTGTATCAGCAGCTGCAGGTGTTTGGGGGGCTCGTCAGTGGCAGCGGCCAGAGTTTGGGCTATGAATGTATCAGCAGCAGCAGGTCTTTGGGGGTCTCGGTGGTGGCCAGTTTGTGGGGGCACCAGTCGGCGGTGGCAGACAGGGTTTGTGAGGGTGCTTACAGCAGTGAAGGAAAGAGTTTGGGGATCATGACAACGGACAGAGTTTGGGGCAGCTTGTCAGCAGGGTCAGCTGGGGATCAAGGCGGCCATGGTTCAGGGAGTATGTTGGTGGCAGCGGCCAGTGTCCAGGTCACTTTCAGCAGTGGTGGTAGTGCCCAGGGTTCGGGGTGCATGGTGTTGGTGTCATTGTTGTCTAGAATTTGGGTTGCTTATCCATGCCCCAGGCAGAAAGGGTTTGGAAGGCTTATCCACTGCACCAGAGTCTAGACTTCGGAATGCTTACCACAGCAGCAGCAAGAGCTTTGGAGTCCAGAGCTTGGGGCATGTATCAGGAGTGGCGAGGGCTGGAGTTTGGGGCACTTTTCAGAAGCAGAGTATGGAGTCTGGGGTACTTGCAGCGGTTGCAAGAGTTTGGGGTACTTGGCGGCCAGAGTTTGGGGTGCGTACAGGAGCAGTGGCAGCCAGAGTTTTGAGCACTTAACTGCAGAGGTGTCCGGAGTTTGTGGTGCTTACAGCACTGGCTGATGGGATTTCAGGCGCATATTGGCGATGGTGGCATCCGAAAGAGTTTGGGGCGCTTACAGCAGTGACGGCCAAAAGAGTTCAGAGTGCGTGTCAGGGGTGGCAGCGGTCAGGGTTCGGTGTGCATGTCAGGGGCGGTGGATGGGGTTTGGGGTGCTTCTCAGCAGCAGAGTCTAGCCTTTGTGGTGCTTACAGCAGTGATTGCAAGAGTTTGGGTTGCTTAGCGGCAGAGTCTGGAGTTTGGGGCATTTACAGCATCGATGGTAAGAGCTTGGGGCACATATCAGCGGTGGTGGCTGGAGTCTGGGGAGCTTACAGGAGCAGTGGCTTAACCACAGAGGTGTCCAGAGTTTGGGGCACTTACAGCACTGGCTGCCGGGGTTTGGGCATGTATTGGTGGTGGCAGTCGCTGAAAGAGTTCAGGGTGCTTACCGCAGCAGCAGCCGAAAGAGTTCAGGATGTGTGTTGGGGATGGCAGTGGCCAGGGTTCAGGATGCTACCAGGAGCAGCGGCCGGGGTTCAGAACATGTAGTGGGGGTGGCGACCAAGGTTCAGGGCACTTATCATTGGCAGAGTCTAGAGTCTGGGATGTTTACAGTGGTAGTTGCAAGAGTTTGGAGTATTTAGTGGCAGAGTCCGGACTTTGGGGCATTTACAGCACCGATGGCAAGCGTTTGGGGTACTTATCTGCAGCAGTGGCAGATGGAATTTGGGGCTCTTATCCGTGGGCATGTAAAGGGTTTGGGGCGCTTATCAGCTGCAGAGGCCAGAGTTTGGGGCGCTTATCCATGGTGGTGTCTGCAGTTTGGAGTGTTTACAACACTGGGAGCTGCGATTCAGGGCACATATTGGCGGTGGCCACAGTTTGGGCTGCTGAATTGAGCCTGAGGCAAGAGTTTGGGGTGCATATGTTTGGCAGAGTCTGGAGTTTGGGTTGCTTACAGTAGTGGTTGCAAGAGTTTTGGGTGCTTACCAGTGGCAGCAGCAAGAGTTTGGGGTGCTTATCAGCATCTGAGTCTGGAGTTTGGGGTATATATCGGTGGCTGCAGCCAGGGTTTGGGGTGCTTAGCAGTGGTGGAAAAAGTTTGGGGCACGTATCAGGGGCAGCAGCGTTCAGGGCGCATATCGGGGGCGGCAACTGGGCCAGGGTTCAGGGCGCGTATCGGGGGCGGCGACTGGTGTTCAGGGCACTTATCAGCAGCAGAGTCTGGAGTTTGGGTTCCTTACAGCAGCGGTTGCAAGAGTTTTGGGTGCTTACTAGTGGCAGAGTCTGGAGTTTGGGGCTCTTACAGGAGCAGTGGCTGGGGTTTGTGGCTCTTTTCTGTGGAGGTGGCCAGGGTTTGGGGTACTTACAGCACTGGTGGCCAAGGTTTGGGGCACGTATCGGGGGTGGCGACTGGGGTTCAGGGTGCTTTTCAGAGGCAGAGTCTGTAGTTTGGATGCTTATCCTCAGTGGTGTCCAGAGTTTGGGGCACTGATTCATGCCCGAGGCAAGAGTTTGGGGCGCTTATCTGCAGAGGTGGCCAGAGTTTGGGTTGCTTACAGCAGCGGCTGCAAGAGTTTTGGGTACTTTTCTGTGGCTGTGGGAAGAGTTTGGGATATTGAACAGTGGCAGTGTCTGGAGTCTGGGGTGCTTACAGCAGTGGCAGCAACAGTTTGGGGGCTTATCTGCAGTGGCAGCCGGCGTTTGGGTTGCTTATGAGCATATGCAGCAAGAGTTTGGGGCATTATCAGCAGCAGCAGCCGGGGTTTGCAGGGCTTACAGGAGCAGTGGCAAGAGTTTGTAGCACTTGTCAGCAGTGGCAGAGTCTGGAGTTTGGGGAGCTGATCCGTGCCCAAGGCATGAGTATGGGGTGCCTATCAGCAGTGGCAGCAAGAGTTTTGGGTGCTTACTAGTGGCGGAGTCTGGAGTTTGGGGTGCTTATGCACAGCAGGGGCCAGAGTTTGCGGTGCTTATCAGCGGCGATGGCAAGAGTTTGGGGAGCTTATCTGCAGCAGCAGCCCAAGCTTGGGGTGCTTATGAGCGTAGGCAGCAAGAGTTTGAGGGATTATGAGCAGCAGCATCCGGGGTTTGGGGGGCTTACTGGAGTGGTGGTAAGAGTTTGAGGTGCTTATCCACAGTAGCAGCCGGGGTTTGGGGTGCATATCAGCAGCAGCAGATGGGGTTTGGGGCGCATATCAGCAGGACGCCAAGAGTTTGGGCGTGTATCAGTGGCAGGGGCTGGAGTCTGCATTATCAGCAGTGGAATCTGGTGTTTGTGGGGCTTACAGGAGTGGTGGCAAGGGTTTGGGGAGCTTACCCACGGTGGTGGCTACAGTTTGGGGGCGCATATCACCCATGGTGTCTCGAGTTTGGGGTACTTGTCAGCATCCAAAACCAGAGTTTGGACACATCTCAGCAGCGACAGAAAGAGTTTGGGGTGCTTAACAGTAGTGGAGGCTGGAGTTTCAGGTGCTTAACAGAGGCAGAGCCTGGAGTCTGGGGTGCTTACAGCAGCGGTGACTAGAGTTTGGGGCGCTTATCCACAGCAGCAGGAGGGTTTAGGGTAATTATCGGTGGCGGTGGCCAGAGTTTGGGATGTGTATCAGTGGTGTTTGGCATGCTTATCAGCAGGAGCAGCAAGACTTCAGGGCGCTTAGCAGCAGCAGTGGCCAGGGCTTTGGGGCACTTTTCTGCGGCAGCAGCTGCACTTTGGGGTGCTTATCTGCAGCGATTGCTGGAGACCGGGGTGCTTTTCCGCAACTGTGGCAAGAGTTTGGGGGGCTTATCCACAGCAGCAGCTGGAGTTTGGGGTGTTTATGAGCATCAGCGTCCAGGGTCTGGGGGGCTTACAGAAGCGGTGCGAAGAGTTTGGGGCACTTATCAGCAGCAGAGGTGGGAGTTTGGGGCATGTATCAGCATCGGCAGCCAGAGGTTGGGAGGCTTATCAGTGGTGGAGGCTGGATTTTGGCGGGCTTAACAGCAGTGTTGCAAGTCTTTGGGGGATGTAGCAGCAGCAGCTGTAGGAGTTTGGGCTCTCAGCAGCAGCAGAGGCTGGAGTTTTGGGGCACGTGTCGGTGGTGGTGGTCAGGGTTCAGGGCAAGTATTGGTGGTGGCTGCAGCCAGGCTTCAGGGCACTTATCAGTGGCAGAGTCTGGAGTCTGAGGCACTTACAGCATCAATGGCAAGAGTTTGGGCCACATCTCAGCAGCGGTGGCCAGAGTTTGCAGTACTTCATAGCAACAGAGTCTGGAGTTTGGGGTGCTTACAGGAGTGGTGGCTGGACTTTGGGGCATGTATCAGCGGTGGAGTCGTGTTTGGGAAGCTTGTCAGCAGCAGAGAAAGAGTTTGGGGTATGTATCTGCGGTGGTGGCCAGAGTTTGAGATGCTGATCTGCCTGAGGCAAAGTTTGGGGCGCATATCAGGCGCAGTGGCATGAGTTCAGGGTGCTTGTCCAGAGTGGCAGACGGGATTTGGGGTGCGTATCAGTGGTGGCATCAAGAGTTTGAGAAGTTTACAGAAATGGAGTCTGGAATTTGGGGTGCATACAGGAGCTGTGGCAAGAGTTTGGGGAGCTTTTCCATGCAGACTCTAGAGTTTGTGGGGATGGCAGCAGCGGTGGGAAGAGCTTGGGGCGCTCATCAGTGGCAGTGGCTGGAGACTGGGGGGCTTAGCAATGATGGAGGCTGAAGTTTGGGGCACTTAGCAACAGCAGCAGCAAGAGTTTGGGGCACTTAGCAGCGGAGTCTGGAGTTTGGGGTGCTTATTCGCATCAGATTCTGGAGTTTCAGGCACTTTGCAGCAGCAGCAGTGTCCAGAGTTTGTGGGACTTACAGGAGGAACAGAGTCTCGACTTCAGGGTGCTTACAGCAACGGAGTCTGGAATTTCAGGTGCGTATGGGCGGCAGAGTTTGATTTTGTGGTGCTTACAGCAGCAGTTGCAAGAGTTTGGGACACATCTCAGTGGCAGCGGCCAGAGTGTGCTGCGCTTATCAGTGATGGAGTCTGCAGTTTGGAGTGCTTGCAGGAGCTGTGGTAAAAGTTTGGGGCACTTTTCCGTGCAGTCTGAAGTTTGAGGGGATGACAGCAGTGGTGGCAAGAGTTTGGGGCGTGTATCAGCGGCAGTGGCTGGAGCTTGGAGGGTTAAGCAATGGTGGAGGTAGGAGTTAGGGGCATGTATCAGCAGTGGAGCCTGGAGTTTGGGGTGCTTACAGCAGCTGTGGTTAACATTTTCGGTTGTGTCCAGAGTTTGGGAAGCTTAACTGCATTGACGGATGGAGTTTTAGGTGCTTATTAGCGGCAGTGGCAAGAGTTTGGGGTGCTTATCAGCAGCAGTGTCCAGGGCTTAGGGGGCTTATCCACGGCAGAGTCTGGCTGCAAGCATTTGGGGTGCATATCAGTGGCTGCAGCCAGAGTTTGGGGTGCTTATCAGCAGGAGCACCAAGACTTCGGGGTGCTTATCAGCAGCAGTGGCCAGGGCTTGGGGTGCTTATCCACAGCAGTGGCCAGAGATTCAGGTGCTTTGCCACGGCCTTGGAAAGAGTTTGGGGCAATTATCAGCAGCAGTCTGTGGAGTTTGGGGAGCTTACAGCGGAGGCAGCAAGAGTTTGGGGTGCTTATCCACAGCAATGGCCAGACTTTAGGGTGCTTCTAAGCATTGGCAGCAAGAGTCTGCAGGGCTTATCAGCAGCAGTGTCTGGGGTTTGAGGGCCTGGAGTCTGGGGCATGCATCATCAGCGGCAGCCGGAGGCTGGGGGCCTTACCAGTGGCAGAGGATGGATTTTGGGGGGTCTTAGCAGCAGCAGTTACAAGAGTTTGGGGTGCATATCAGTGGCAGCAGCCAGCATTTGGGGCACTTAGCAGCAGCGGCCAGGGTTTGGGGCGCTTATCTGCGAGGGTGGCCTGAGTATGAGGAGCTTTTCCGCAGCTGTGACAAGAATTTGGGGCACTACAGAGTCCGGAGTTTAGGGTGCTTTTCTGTGGCCATTGAAAGAGTTTGGGGCACTTAACAGAGGCAGAGCCTGGAGTCCGGGGTGCTTACAGCAGTGGTGGCAAGAGTTTGGGGTGATTATCAGTGGCGTCAGGAAAAGTTTGGGATAATTATTGGTGGTGGCAGCCAGAGTTTGGGGTGCATATCAGTGGTGCTTGGTGCGCTTGTCAGCAGAAGTGGCAAGACTTTGGGGAACTTATAGCAGTGGTGGCCAGGGCTTTGGGATGCTTTTCCATGGTGGCAGCTGGGCTTTGGGGTGCTTATCCACAGAGATTGCCGGAGATTGCGGTGCTTTTCTGCGGCCCTGGCAAGAGTTTGGGGGGCTTATCAGAGGTGATGGCCAGAGTTTGGGGCCTTAACAGCAGCAGAGACCGGATTATGGGGTGCTTATCAGCAGCAGAGTCTGGAGTTTGGGCCACTTATCAGCAGCAGAGGCCAGATTTTGGAGTGCTTATCAGCAGCAGTGGCAAGAGTTTGGGGGGCTTATAAGTGGCGGAAGCCGGAGTTTGGAGCACTTATCAGCAGTGACGTCAAGAGTTTGGGGCACTTAGCAGTAGTGGAGGCCAGATTTTGGGTTGCTTAGCAACAGCAGTGGGTGGATTTTGCTCTGATAATCAGTGGAGGCAGCAAGAGTTTGGGGCACCTACCAGCATCGGAGGCTGGAGTTTGGGGTGTGTATCAGCAGCGGCGGCTGGAGGTTGGAGGCTGGATTTTGTGGGGCTTAACAGCAGTGGTGGCAAGAACTTGGGGAGCTTAGCAGCAGCAGCGGTAGGAGTTTCAGGCTCCCAGGAGCAGCAGAGGCTGGATTTTGGGGTGCTTATTAATGGCAGAAGCCAGAGTTTGGGGTGATAATCAGTGGCAGCAGCAAGAGTTTGGGATGCTTATCAGTGGCAGAGGCTGGAGTTTAGGGTGTGTATCAGCAGCAGCAGCTGGAAGTTGGGGGGCTTATCAGTGGCAGAGGCTGGATTTCAGGGGGCTTATCAGCAGCAGTTGGAAGAGTTTGGGGGCCTTATCAGTGGCAGCAGCAAGAGTTTGGGGTGCTTATCAGCACGGATGCTGGAGTTTGGGGCTCTTATTAACATTGGAGGCTGGGGTTTTGGGGGCTTATCAGCAATGTTGTCCAAAGTTTGGTGTGCTTATCAGCAGAGGTAGTTGGATTTTGGGGTGCTTATCAGTGGCGTAGGTTGGATTTTGTACTAATAATCAGCAAGAGTTTGGGGCATGTATCAGCAGTGGAGGCTGGATTTTGGGGTGGTTTAGCAGCAGCAAGAATTTTGGGGGCTTATGAGCAGCAGCAGATGGAGTTTGGGGTGCTTATCTGTGTCAGAGTCTGGAGTCTGGGGCACTTAAAGCAGCAGTGGAGTCTGGAGTTTGGGGTGCTTAAAGTAGCAGTGGCAAGAGTTTGGGGAGTATATCAGTGGTGGTGGCAGGAGCTTAAGGTGCCTATTGTCAGTGGCAGCAGGAGTTTGGTGCATTTATCAGTGGCAGAGGAGGCTGGAGTTTGGGGTGCTTATCAGAGTCAAAGGCCAAATTTTGGGGTGTGTATCAGTGGCAGCAGCCAGAGTTTGGGACACATATCAGTGGTTTGAAGGGCTTAACAGATACAGTGGCCAGAATTTGGTGTGCTTATCAACTGGGGGACAGATTTTTGGGCAATTAAGACTGGCAGAGACTGGATTATGGGGCACTTATAAGGGGCAGAGGACAGATTTTTCGGGTGCTTATCAGCAGTGACAGCAGGAGTTTAGGGCACTTAGCGGCAGTGGCCGGAGTTTAGGGTGCTTATCAGCAGTGGAGGGATTTGAGGGGCATTTATCATTGGCAGGTGGTGTTAGGGGCGCTTATCATCAGCAGCTGGAGTTTGGGGCACTTAGAAGCAGCGGGAATTTGGGGCACTTATTGGAGGTAGCAGGAGTAGCAGGTGCTTATCAGCAGTCGCAGGAATTGGGGGTGCTTATCAGTAGCAGCGGCAAGAACTGGGGGAGCTTACCAGTGGTTACAGGTGTTGGGAGCACTTACTGGTGGCAGCAAGTACTGGGGATGCTTAGCATCAGCAGCAGGAGTTCGGTGCGCTTATCTTCATCTGTGCCGGGACGTGGGCACGTTTATCATCAGTGGCTACTGTTGGGCATGTTTATTGTGGTTGGAGTTTGCCACGCTTATCAGCCTCAGTGGTGGGAGCTGGTGGTGCTTATCACCAGCGGCAGCAGGAGTTGGGGGTGCTTATCATCAGTGGCTGGAGTTGGGGGTGCTCATCAGCAGCGTCAGGAGATGTGGGTTCTTGTAATTGGCGATGGCATGACGTTGGGTTGCTTATTGATGGCAGCAGGAGTTGGGGGCACTTATTGGCGGTGGGAGTTGGGGGTGCCTATTGGCAACAGCAGGAGCATGGGGCAATTATCAGTGTCGGTTGGTGTTGGGGGCGCTTATCATCAGTGGCAGGACTTCAGGGTGCTTATCGGCAGCGGCACAGATGTGGGACACTTATTGGAGGTGACAGAGTTGGGGGCCCTTTTCATCGACGTCAGGAGTTGGGGGCACTTATCTGCAGCAGGAGTTGGGCACTTATAGGCAGCAGCAGGAGTTTGGGGCACTTATCAGCAGTAGGACTTGGGTGTGCTTATCATTGGTGGAAGAATTTCAAGGTGCTTATCATCGGTGGTGCCAAGAGTTGACAGCACTTAGCTTCAGTGGCGGGAGTTGGGGACGCTTATCATCAGTGGTGGCAAGACTTGGGGGCACTTCTCATCGGTGTGCAGAGTTGGCTGCGCTCATTGGCAGTGGCAGGAGTTGTGGGGCACTTATCATCAGTGGCAGGTGTTGGCGGCATTATCGGCAGCAGGATTTGGGGCACTTATCATC
>JMFS01121649.1:0-26183 GCA_000699545.1 Podiceps cristatus
TTTCCAACCAAAAGATTCTATGATTCTATGGTTCTATGATTAATTGTATGAGGTTTAACAAGGCCAAATGCTGGGTCCTTCTCTTCGGTCACAACCCCAGGCAATGCATCAGGCTTGGGGAAGAGTGGCTGGGAAGCTGCCCAGCAGAAGAAGACCTAGGGGCGTTGGTCGACAGCCGGCTGAACATGAACCAGCAGTGTGCCCAGGTGGCCAAGAAGGCCAACTGCACCCTGGTCTGTATCGGAAATAGTGTGACCAGGAGGAGTTGGGAAGTGATCCTTACCCGGTACTTGGCACTGCTGAGGCCGCACCTTGAGTGCTGGGTTCAGTTTTGGGCCCCTCACTACAAGAAGGACATTGAGGTGCTGGAGTTAGTCCAGAGAAGGGCAATAAAGCTGGTGAAGGGTCTGGAGAACTAGTCCTATGAAGAGTGGCTGAGAGAACTGGGGCTGTTTAGTCTGGAGAAAAGGAGGCTGAGGGGAGACCTTACCGCTCTCTACAACTACCTGAAGGGAGGTTGCAGTGAGGTGGGTGATGGTCTCTTCTCCCAAGTAACCAGTAATAGGACGAGAGAAAATGGCCTCAAGTTGTGACAGGGGAGGTTTAGATTAGATATTAGGAAAAATTTCTTTACTGAAAGACCAGTCAAGCATTGGAACCAGCTGCCCAGGGAAGTGGTAGAGTCACCATCCCTGGAGATGTTCAAGTAATGTGTAGATGTGGCACTTTGGGACATGGTTTAGTTGGCATGGTGGTTTTGGGTTGACAGCTGGACTTGATCTTGGAGGTCTTTTGCAACCTTAATGATTCTATGATTCAATGATTCTATGAAAGTTTAAGGATGAAACCAGTTTTCATTCCAATCTGTTTTCATTTGGTTTCCTAGATAGTATTTATACTATACATATATATAATAGGAAAGCAAAATTCCCAGCACTTTAAAGCAAAGGCAATGTGGTTTGCTCCCATACAAATGAAAAACAATGTAAATTGTCCATGAGGCTCTGGCAGCAAGTTAGTCTTGCATGAATTTAAAAGCTCTTGGTGTGGGTGTAGACATGTGATCTGGGTGTCAAAGCCCCATCAGAGACAATGGAGTCCTGGAGTGAGATTCAGTTGCCTGCACAAAGGTATCCACTGCTTTTGTATGCCTTTCCCTCCCTTCTGTATGCCAGTACAGGTCCAGTAGGTCCTGCACCATACCGAGACCCCCATGTGAAGGCCCTAGGTGCCTCTCTGGATAGTTGCTTAGTCTAGGGAGTTAGGCAGGTGGCCAACTACCTAATTTTGGTCTAATTTTGGATCTTATGAGTATCTCTTAGGTCCCTCATTCAATACAGAAATAAATTAGTCTAATGCCATTTTGGAGTCCTTTTGGAGCATCCAGAAGACTAAAGAACTGTAAGGCCCTTATCACATCTATTAGCTCTTTGCAGATGCCTAATAATTCAGGGCATCTCACTTAGCATAAGGCACTTGTGTTTCAGCAAGTGAATTCTGCCTGTTATTGACCACCTTGACTAGCTTTCCATTGCTACCATGTGAGATTAATGAACCCAGCTCCACATAGCACCTGTATAATAGACATTGAATAAGACACACTGAATTCCCCTTCTTAGGTACCAGAAATGACGTGTACATGACATACATGCAGTGCAGAAAAAGCAAAGCCCAAGAAAACCAACAAAGACATGTAGATGATGGTCATTTATGATTGCTGCTGCCAGACTGCAAAGTCGCCAGAACATGGTGAACTTGTGAGCGTTTACTCAGTCCCCAGTGAATTGTACACCAAAGCCCTGACTAAGCCCTAATGGTCTCAGTCACATTTACTTCAGTAGGGCTATCTGTGGAGAAGTCAGGTATTGACTGCTCCGCAGGGCTGCATCTAGCTCAGCTCTAGCCTTCTGTAAGCTAAACATCTTGTCAAGCCTAAAGTTCTTCATAATAGACAGAGAAACATGGGCAGTTCCAGGGACTATTCATGCTGTCTCTGGCAGATGTCTACATTAGACTATGGGAATTATGCTCTGAAAATGGCTGTTTTCTTAACCAGCTGTAGAGGGAGTCCGTACTACTAACTCCTACTTGTGTAACTGGCGTTCTCTGTTACTGTGTACCTCAGTTCGTGCCAGTGTCCAGAGTTGGATCTGCTGAAGCATCCTACTTTCCATGGTGACTAAGCATCTGCAGTGGTAATTATGGGGGCTATATATTTTGCCCTAGTGTGATGCTGTAATGCTACTAGGACCTACACCTAGATCTAGGATCCAAAAAGTCCTGCTGGGTCTGCTAACAGATGCAGAACCTTAGATCAGTCCTTGGGTGATGATGGATAAAATTAGATACAATTAATCCTTTCCCATTCCTCACTATTATTAAAGGTTTTGAGTTTCCCATCAATGGGTATCTGTAACTATCCACTCAAGCTTTGCTGTTCACAGACATCTACATTATGGAAGCATCCTGTATTGCTGTCCCAACCACCTAGATTGATACATTGATATGATTGGAGGATGGGAAATAAAAGCAGGAGGAAAATATAGGAAATCTTTCCTAATATAAAATATTTGGTTTTGACTAAAGAAAGTTCACAAAAGGGTCACTATTTGAATGAAGGTAAACCTTTTTAGTCCTTGCATTTTATCTCCCCTCTAACTACTAGCAATACACATAAAAGCCCATAAAGTGTCAATTTCTGTCTATTATAACCAAAGAAAAATGTATGAGATGTTCGGCCTGGGAAATCAATTTTCAGTCTGCTGTAACCTGCTATTTGTTATAAGTGGAGTCCAGCATTGCACATTCCTGATACGAGTTCACAATATATCTGCGTGCTGCAGTCTAGCAAAGTAAAAATAGCTGCAAAAGGCTGTAGAAAACTAATTGCCAGTAAAGTATAACACATATTTTTTTCTTTGGAGGGTGAGACTCACTATTTATGATTAATTCAGAAATTACCAAATCTTTCTCTGTTGGTATCCAAACTTATGCACAACTAACTTTGTTGTTGAAAAGACATTTTATGGTCTGTAGTCACTTGCACAAAAGGACCCTCTAATCTCTAGTGGTAAATGAACTGGTGATATATTACAAAATCCATTTTTTATGGAAACTCAGGGGTGTACTCATATTAACAATGCAAGAATTCATCACAGTGTAACACCTTCCAGTCAGGTAGTCCGTCGTCGTTGTTACTGTCATGTTACTGGAAGCATCTATATGAGCGTGGTTTATGCACGGCAAGTGGGACACAAGCCCTGCTACCAATTTTAAACTGTATTTTTTCTTTTAATATCATGTCAAAATGCTAAAGTGCAGAGGATGTTTATATAACCGCTATCTTTCTTTAACATTAACAAGAACATTAAGAATTCACTTTTCCTTCTGCACAGATTCATGCATAGAAGTGAAATGAAATGTGATCTGTCTTTCAGGTGAAAGAGTAGTGTTGATATATTTCTTACTTAGATTCATTTTCCAAAGGCTGATAATACAAACTTTCTGTATACTGGAAAAAACCAAACCAAACCAAACCCACCTTGTCTTTATTGAGCAGAGGCTAAAACATCAAATGGAAGGAAGTGGATTTCAATCCAGATTTACAAGGGGGAATTGCCATTGAATAAAACTTGTGCAGCCTCTGGAATGAATTATTTTTGTTGGAGACTAGTGACCCTTCTAGGTACCTGATGATAACATGACAATGAGTATGATTAGAAGTATGTTTAGAACTATCTATCAATATATTTACAGACCAAAATCTCCTTTGTGTACAGTTGATTCATAGAGCCTAATTCCAAAGCCCAGCATTACAGCTACACCTAGACATCTATAAATTGGATGTCTAAACTAATCATCCAGATTCTCTTCATTCTCAGTGGAGAGAAATAGGTAATTCAGAGGGCAATTCAGATTATTGTCATCTCCAAAAGATTACCTTAAGCAAGGTCTGGATGTGCCTCATTCTCTCCATCAATTAGTAAAGGAATGAGGTCATAGGTCAGACTTTGATAGCAACATTAGAAACATGAAAAGCTAGGGAAAATAAATTCCACTTCATCTTAGTCTGGTTTGATATAGCACAGATGTGCAAACTTCAGCCTACTCATCTTGCTTTTTCTTTTTGCCCTAATAGCCAAGATCAGGAATCACATAATTTCTCAATGTACAAGAACTGAAGACCCATGACTATGCTGTTTCTTTATCTTACTGTGCGCAGGCAAGTCTAGTAATTGGGAGTGGATTCTGCTTACATATTTTGTATTCCCCATCTCTGTAACAGGGACACATAATACCGTTCATACTCCTAAGACATTCCTGGAAATGAGATGATGACTCTCAGTGGGTCTTCCCACCCATCAGTTAAAGGAAGTCCAACCAGTACTAACAAGTACATTTTTAGAAGATGTTCAAGCAGGCGCTGTGTTCAATGACACAGGGAACACATTGCTGTTCAGGCAAGTCAGACACTGCATGGTAATCAAGACTGAGCATTTTTTTGACACCTAATTAAGGCTGTCTTTCCTGTTACTGTTGGAAGATGGTCTTTCCTTGCTCATACTAAGCAGGGTCCAAACAGCAGGCAGACCCATTCCACCTGCAGACAGAAGCAACCACTGTAGTAAAGCTCTTTCTTAGTAACCACCTCACGTGCATTAGGAATGCAGTGCATCAGGTACCGCAGCATGCAGAACCATTCAGCTAGGGGATGGAATAATATCGCCGTTTTTAAAAACAGGACTCTGGCAGGTCTCCCAGGAGGGTTCTGACAGCCACCATCATTCATCTGCCTTTGCCACTTGAAACTGGTATTAACCGTGAGGGAAAAAGTAATCGCACAGGCTTAAACTTACTTAGATATTGCTGTGACACAGAAACTGAGAATAAACAAAATCTGACACTACGGAAACACTTATTTTTGGAGAACCAAGCAAATCCTAAATCTGACACCAAATGACTACGACAAATGTTGTAAAATATATTTATTCATTGTGCACATTTTATCCAGACAGCTAATAAGAAACAGGACTCTCTTTAAACACACAAAAACTAAAACTGGAGGAGCTGTACACCTTATGGTTTACAGGAGTTATCTGCTGATTAACATCATACAGGGTGAAATGGCACGTCCAACAGCACAGCATCCAAGGGTTGTGGGGGGAGTAGCTTGCGGGAAGTCAGTGGGCTTCTAAAACACCTGCGTGAGCCTGTCACCTTCACTCTTAAGAGCGTGGCCAATACCTCCTGAGCTATGAAGTCTTTTACAGGCTCATTGTTTTTGTCTTTCCATCTGTATGCAGAAGGTGTTTGAAAAATTCATCTCAGTGTTTTAAACCCTTTAAGATTTATACCCACTGGATTTTATTCTTGGGCCTTTTGAGAAATAAAATGTTGAGAATAAGCATCCTATCTCAGGAAAATTGTGCTATCACTGCATATATTTAACATTTCTAGACTCTGGACTAAATAGATTCTAACAAAACTGAAACATAAACTCCATTTTCAGGAGTGCCCCAGAAGAGTCCCTGGGCAATTCAGATCAATGTCTTCATAGTGTATTGGCTTGTTAATTTTAGTCTTTTATAGCCAAAATGCAAAGCAGATTCATATTTTTTTGAATCGTATTTAGCTTTGGAGCACTGGGAAGGAATTGTTCACAACAGATTTGTTAGGTTACTATTGCATGTTTTTATTGTAACAAAAATCATTACACAATGGAATATAAAAAGTTTTAAAATTTGACTGAATGGACATTTAAAATACATCCCACTTTGTTCCTAAAAAAATGTTTCAGGGTCTTTTGCTCATGGAAATTGAGACTTTATTTACTTTTATTTTAAGGAAAGCAGGAGGGAAGATAAAAGAACATTTTCCTACAAAGTGTGACACAATATATTCCCCTCTCTGAGGTAAAGAGCATGAATGTTTTTTTTATTTTCCAGACTAGGTGCATGCTCATCCACTTATCTATGCAGCCACTATACTGTACTGGAATGTAAATCACTCGCAAAATGCCACGGCCAATTTCTCAGTTGCCTATCTCCATAGCATGCATGTGCATTATGTATTATATGGTTAACAGTGCATCAGCTCCCTTGTGGAAAATCAAGATGGCCAATTTCTCAGTTGCCTATCTCCATAGTATGCATGTGCATTATATGGTTAGCAGTGCATCAGCTCCCTTGTGGAAAATCAAGAAAGCTTCCCTGTCCTCCTGAAAGAAAATGTGGAATTTTATACACGTCCAGCCAGGTCAGGCTGCAGTATGTTCTCGGCAGAAATTTCATCTGAATTAAGGCGGCACTGTGCTGTGCGGTGGTGCAGTGGAAACAGAGGTACCTGAGGCAGCTCAAACGCAAGAGGTAGTATGGCTATATCAGCATGGTACTCTCTGTAGACTAATTAGTCCTGCTAAGAAGCAGGGTATAATAGTCTAAGCTAGATGCTTTGAGGTAGTTCACAAGTGAGATGATACGCCTCTGTGAGGTGCTGTGTTCCTGCCTTCCCCTCGGGCTGCGCTGAGCGCTGCCGAGGAGGTCTTGTGTCAGAAACCCAGGGACCTCTAACATCATTCACAAAGCTTATGAAGCTGGAAAACATAAAGGAACCTACTTTACTGAACTCCCACAGAGAAGCTCAGTGGTTTTTCCAAGATTGGACAGCAAGACAGGGGAAATCCTAGGGAGAGAGCCCAGGAGCCCTGGGAGCTTTCTTCCAGCTCCAGTGCTATCTCAAGGCAGAGGACCCAGAGCCAAATGCCACCGCAGTGTCTGCCTTGCTTCACATGCATATGTGGAGTCTGAGACCACGGGGATGCTTATGTCAGCTTTTAGCTCACTGAGGGAATACATACGCTTCTTTCTGGAGGTGAAGCATCATCCTTGAAGTGGAAGAAAAATACTGGAAGGAGCCAGCAGCTCTGGCCACTGGGCAGAATTAAATCAGCCATAATGGAAAATTACAGAAAGAACTGCTAGCATTTTAGCCTACAGGAAACACACACAAAATAAAGATGGTGAAGATGAAACTTAAAGAGGTGTTTTGCCCAGCATTGTACAAAGACAAATGGGAATGAAGGTGAAGAATAAGAATACCAAAGCTTACACCATGTTGCATTGTCCTCCAGATAGTCCTCTGGGAAGCAAGAGGGAAACAGATTCAGGGAACAGAAAAACAGAACAAAACAAAACAAAATAAACCACAGGTTATACCAAACAGGCAACCACAGAGAAGATAACGAGTCTTTATAAGCAGTTGATTTTAAATGAGAAGTCTTAGATCATGCTCTACAGAAGCAGCTGAGCTCAGTGGTTAAAATTATTTAATTGCTGACAGTATTTATCTTACTGAACCTCGGGTGTAATTGCTAGATGCCTAGACTAAGGTTGTCACTTTTTGGCACTTTGTAGTAGAGGGGTATGGAATGATTTCTCTGAGCTGTTTAAATATATACTTTAGGATGAGATGCATCGTGCTTTAGAAATATTTGATCTCAACACAGTTGTCTAAACCTATGTTTAGAAAACCAAACAAAGACCTTTATTTCTCTCTGTTAACAGTAAAAACTACAGTCATCTAGATTTCCAATTTAGATAGCTGTTTATAGGCTTCTACACTATGGATCTCTATAGCGAATCAGAAAAGTCCTCATTTTTGCTTCTGTTACATTCAGTAGAGGAATAGGGTGGAATCCAGTTACCTAAATATAGGCCTTGAAAGTGAATTTTAGTAGCTCTGAGGTATTCCGTCTTACTTCCAGCCAGGTATCCTGTAACTTTGCTTTCAGATTTGGACATCCTGAAGACCACAGGCATCTCAAATAGCATTAGGTGACTACGTTTATGTAGCTGAATTCCACCCAGAGGGACCTGCAGCTGGGAGTCAGTTGTGTTCTCCCACTTGGATGCCACAAAGTAGGGGTCCTCTAGGGTGTTCTACCTGGCCTCCAATTGCCAGTCCGGGAGGGCGTGACTGTCCCAAATTACTGTCCTATCTGCCAGCTCAATTAGGTGTCTTAGATACTCCGAGGCATCTCAGTGTTGCTTATCTACATGTGGATATCTCAGATGAGCCTTTCATTTCCCAATGTGTGAGAGGTTTCTGTGACAGGTGGGGTGAATCACTCTCCAAAGATGTATGTCTCTCTCCATTGACTTCAGAAAGAGTTTGACTTTTGGGCTCTCTACTGTGAAGATGGGATTGAATTGCCTGAGCATAGATATCTTGAATTGCTTGAAACGCTGCAGAATATTCTACCCAGCTCTCCACTGCTGCTCCAAAAGTGTATTGGTCTTCTCTAGTCCTATGCCATATCTACTGGTCCCATGTTTCAGATACTCTGGGATGTCTCAGATGGTGCTTTACATCCATGCTTAGACATCCCAGCACCCTCTCAAACTCTACATAACTTCCTAAATACATCTGCTGCATTTTAAATGTTATACCACTTCTTTTGGGGGATTTTTTTTATTTTTTTTTTTTTTTTTTTTTGCATTCCACACAATTTATTTCAATCTATTTCTTATTTATTAAGCCTTACTGGTTACAGCTATGACAGTAGCCCAGGGAAACCACTTTCCTTCCTCTTGGAATGGAATAGCTAGATTAATCACAGAAGTTCAGGCAAGGATGAGGGAGGATTTTGTCGGATGGGTTCAGTACCCAGTGGTTTCAGTATAGGCTTCTTATGAGGGCTGCTTTGTTCAGCATACCTGATAAAATATGCTCAAGTGAATTAAGCTTATAAATGGGCATATGAGCAGGAGTAAAAAAAAAAAATGGTTCAGATATGCTACATGTTTGTATAAGATTGAGATGTAGAGGAAATATTTTCTAAACTTGGTCTCTTCTGATGACATGCTGTCAAAGACAGATGAAAGCAGAATTGTTTGTCACTTCTTTTGAGGTTTACATAGCTGCATGTTTGGACTTTGCAATGACAGTTTAAAGTTAAGTGGTCTGACAGTGTTTCATGAATACAAACCCCATAACAGACTTCTAAAAGCATTAATGTAAGACTGAACAGTCAGCTGACTCACAAGAAAAGATTTGTTTCTTATATCTGTAACAATGAAAAGGAGCTTTAACTGTTTGACACTATCAAAATACTAATATTGCTGTACATTTGTATTAAGCAAGCACTAGAAAATGATCAGTGCGCAGACTGGAAAACTGCTGTGAGTGGGATTCTCCTTACATCCTATTAGAGTTACAAAGGTTAGGAGGATCTAACCGAAGCTGGTCCTCCAGGCTCTGTCTGTAGTTAATGAAGAGAGATACGTGATTCAGGGAATGATTCAGCACATTAAATGCTAAGGATCTAATGTAGGCAGGTTGAATGTTGTTCCTACAAGGCAGGAGTGCAGCATTTATATCCTTCTGGATAAAATTACCCAAGATGGTGTGAAATGCAGGCAGTGACCTTTCCCAAGTGCTGCTAAGGGATTACAGCTCTGAAACAAGGCCTTCTGCTCTAATCCACATAAACAGCTTTTTCTTGCTCCAGCTGAGTTCAGCGGCCATCTCTAACTTGAGGAATAGTTGGTCTCAGCCCAAAAAGGTAACACGTGCATCGCTACCATTTGGAGATGGACTTAATAGCAACACTCATCGCTAACAGGCCATGATTAGTTATTATTTTAACTATGACTAGCAAGAAAACAAGTATTTGACTTTAACACTTTTAAAAGTAACAGCAGCAATGCTAAGCTCTTAGGGGTTTTTTCTGAAATAATCCGCAAACAAGCCTAGCTAGATCATATGAATGCAAGTTCCCTTTTGAAAGTATACAAGTTATTCTGAGTTATAAAGGATTATCTACATTGCCAATTTTAATTAGTTACATCTTTTAAAGGCCAGCAGCATATGACACATCTCTGGTTTATTCAGGATGCTGCTCGGTATTTTGGAAGTTTGTAGTTTAAAAAATATATTAAAGTGTTCAGAAGTATTCTCCTTATGTGAATAGGAAATGTCCCTTAAACCTGTCTTTTCATTGCAAAAAATGCTTGAAATGTTCTTACAACATAAGAGCAATCCTAGCTGAACTATGCCACTGGCCTTCCGTTTTATGCTCTTCCTCCCACTTCCTCTGTGTGCAACCTTTAACTTTGATGGAGCATGACTGAAACCTGCAGGCTTTGGTGACCTTTAACTTCACCTTGGCCAATTCTAGATTAAGATACAGGCCTCTGCACTGAGCAATATACAAGGGCTGATTCTTTAAATCTACAATGAAAGAGTAAAATTAAAATATGCATTGAACATAACCAGCCAGATTTTTAGTCTGAGATGCCACATTGCGTTATGAGTATGCTATGTTAGAAACACCTAAGTGTACAGTACAGTTAAACATCTCCTTTTCTGTTTCTCCCTTTGGATAAACAGGCTACATGGTTTTCAGAAGAGCAGAGAACTAACAGACGTCGCTTTTTGCTGCAGGGTAATCCCATGTCTTGACTTGAAATGCCATGTTATTTTCCAGTTAATTGCCATGAAGATTGATAGAATACAGCAGACAGATAGAATACGGCACAGGCAGAGGCAATTGGAACTTTGGAAGACTACTGTGATCATCAAAGGAATTTGCTGAATGACAGTGTCAAGGAGACATCCAGGTTTTTATCAGAATTAGTATATTTGGGTTCCTGCTCAGCCATTTGAGTTGCATATTGGAGAAACTTCTGGACAGTTTAGGCTCATGATCAGAACCATAGCAAGACATTTTGATGCTCTTGTACAACCAGATCTGCCTGGCACCCCTTAGGAGTGCAGCTCGCCGAAACCTGTTACCCCAGCTAATGGTGGCTGTTTCCAGCTGGGCTCTCCTCTCCCCTCACTCTTGCTGCAGCTCTGAGCATGGCTCCCTTTGGCCAGACAGACCAATGCTGTGCAAGTGGTTTCTGCAATAAGCTCAGCAAGCAGAGGGTATGTGATACAGTCCGTTTGGATTCAGATGCTTTACGACTCTCTAATTTTACTCACTGGCTTTACCTCAAGATGATTGCTGAGACAATATTAACAGCTTTAATAATTAGCCCACTGTGAATCTCTAGATGTATAAATAGCAGGAACATCGAAGTCTGAAATGTGAATCCAATGACTGGTAGTAAAGAAAATTATCTTATGTTAACGTCTTGTTTTCAAAATGATTGAATAAATAAAGCAAGATTAATGATCACGGAAGCTTTAGCTGATAAAAGTCAATTTTTGAGATAGATGGAAATAAAGCAGTGGTAATTTCATAATTAAGTACAGAAGTGGAACAAATCAATGTGCCTTTGCAAGTGTATATGTTAAAGAACTAGCAGCTGAAAATGCTTTAATACATAATAAAGAAATATAAAATATTGCTGTAGATCACTTGTCAATGAGAATTTATACTGCAAAGTACCTGTCGTGGCTCATCTGTTTTTTTGGCCTGCAGGAAAGAGTTTATTCTCTTCTAACATTTCTAATACATAAAAACTGACTCATATTGTTCTCCTACAGTGCAATTCTGTACCGTTTCCAATGGAGAAAAAAAGGTTTGCTGAATGCTGGAACAGCTGGCTTAGAAAATATATAGAGAGATTAAGAAATTATTAAAAAAAATGTCAGGGGATTACCATTCTTCTATATTACCAAGCCATTTCTATTAGTTCAAAAATGGAATATATTTTGCCTTACCAGCCTATCCAAACTTGTGCCAGCAGCAGTTGTAGGTCGCTCCTCTGGGTTATATGGTCTAAAACGGGTATTGAAGTTTTCAGGGACAGAACGGGAAGATCTCAGGGCAGGTGCTGGTTTAGGTTGGCCACATCCTTGGAAAACCTAAAAAAGACATTGTAGGTTATATGGCAATCATAGAAAAAGGGAAGCTGGTATTTTACAGCCCCTTTATTCTCTCTTTCATATATCTGAAACTAGCTTTGACTGTCATTTTGATGATAGCAAATTGAGCACTTACCCTGCATTGAAACTCAGATTAATAATTAAACATTATTAATTACTCAGTGAAAGTATAAAAACATATAGAGACCTTAAACCCCCCTTTATTTAGGAAGGTGATTATTCTAAAGAGTTAACATCTGAAAGCACTTTAATTGCTATCTTTCCAGGAAGACAAATGAGCTAAAGGATGTCCTTTGTGGCAGGACTTGTAGTTGCTAATTGTTTTAGTTTTTGTTAAAATGTGGTATTTACCCAGAATCACAGCTCATTCATAATCCCTACCCACAGCCATTGGTACCTGGTAATTTTGTTTGTAGTCTCAGAGAAAAGGTCAGTGATGAACTAGTCTTATAACTGCATTACTTTCTTATTCCTTAGTAAGTCTCCCTGTAGAAGAGGAGTGAGGCATATTGAGTGGGCAATAGTGTGAATATTTTCTACTAGTGTGTATGTTTTCTAGGTATAAAAAATAATGTTCAGGGTGATGAAATTTTTCATATACTTCCATTTGGAAGTAAGTTGTAATAGCATATATCTTGTGGATACTAAAGGACAGAGAGTACACTTTTGACTACTGCCTATCAAGTATGTATCCCAGAGGAATTCTCATAGAAGTTGCTTGGCTGAAAGGAGGTAGAATATTCAGAGAGCTGAATTTTTCAAGTGCATTGATGAAGTAGGGTCCAAGTGTTTGCCTTCATACCATCTTTCCATCTTTTTCAGTTCTGGAATCATTTTTTTTTTTTTTTTTTGGTGACCATTGTATTTTGGCTGTTTCCACATTTTGCCTCCAAAAAGGAAGAAGAAAAAAATTAAATGTCAGAATTCCTTGTAAGATATTGAACCGTAATGCCAGATACAAACTATCTGTCTGAATGAGCTTTGTGGAGGTGAAAATTCTTATGCAGGTGCTGTGTTTTGTTTGTAGGACCAGATTGCTCTTTTTTTTTGTGTGACAAATAAGATAATAACCTCACAAGCTATGTTGTGAGCCAGTGATCAAAAAGATTTATGTTTCACTATTAGAATTTTAGATTTTCTACCTTGAGTGGTCCTCTCCTGAAGATAGATGACATGACAGGATACATTACAACTGGCTCTTAGATTTTGCGATGTTAATTTAGAGGACCCAAATGATTCAAAATTTGCTGAAAGAAACAAATTCATACTAAATTTATGTCAAATCATCAGATCTGTTTTGGCTTAAAGTCCAACAAGTCAGCTGCTGTATGGCCATTGGGATTTTTAATTTATGAGTGGAATACTGCTTGGTCTGGTTTGAGAATATCTGTAAGATTTTTTAAATAGTTTCTAGCCTCCCTAGTCATGAGATGTATTGGACAATAGATTCATTTAATCAACCAGGAAGGATGATTTAACCTGTAAAGTCCTAAATTTTTCAGGAGGAAAGAATCTTATTTTTTCTCTGTGAAGAAAGTTTAACTAAAAGATTAATGTTCAGGATTTATACATGATGGTGTATGATACTGTAGCTTTTAAAGGGCCAAATATATATGTTGGGGGCATCAGTTAGAAAAGTTTACTCATATTTCTTCTGAGTGAAGATAAGGTATGTGCAGAAAACATAACTGTTTATTTAGATATCTATGAAATCTCATTTAGTCAATTAAGCAATTAGGTATTTGCTTGCAAAGACTAGTGACAATTATCCAAAACATGTAACGACTCTCAGGGGAAAGTGAGGGCGCTGAATCTTCATAAATTTCACAGTGTGTGACTGTCAGACTGCTTATATGACCATGTGTGAGTCTACATAATTTATATTTAATTTTTCTTATGATATACCAAAAAGAAACCAATATAGACTTTGTGGCATACAAATAGTTGTAGCAAGTAGTTTTATATGAACAAATCTACACACAGCCACAAAACAACAGAGATAGGAATTAGATAGAAATTTTTATATCACAGAAGAAGAAATAATTTACTTTTTAAGTGACGTGGCAGCAAGGATACAATATTCAGTAACTAAATTTTGAATGCAAAAGAGACATTTTCTAATTTGCACCCAGGTGTTAACTGACAGAATGGAAAACGTAAAGCTGATACCTAAAATTAACAAACACTTCCTAAGAAGCAGCACATGAAATACTTTCTTCACAATGCTACTCAGAGATACTGAGCAATTTTGGGAAGAATATTCAGGCGTTTCATTACGCATGCTGTGAAATGGCATCATAAATCCACCCTCTTCAAAAAATTGCACTTTGTATATAGTTGGTGCAGTCCGTCTCTTCTGAATTTAGAGAAGGCACATGTAACAGTTTGTGATATCCTGGGATATCTGAGACATCTTTTAAGACTGTCTTAACACAAGACCGTTCCCCACTGAACTGCAGCTAAAGCTCAAATGGGATATCCTAGGGTGTCACAAAGAGCTCCAGACCTCTATGGTCGGGGATAGGAAGCAAGCCATGAGATCAAGTCAACAGTCAGGGAAGAATTAAATCTATCAGACTGACTAAATGGAGCTATCTACTTCAGGACTAGGAAGTAAATACTGTAAAAAGAGAGTCTTTTTCCCAGGAGAACTCAAGGTTTTGAATCCCAGCAGGTAGAATTTGTTCTCTATGAAGCCTTGAGTCATCCTGTTATTGAGATACGTGCTACTGCTCAGTGTTTCCTATGGAGTGTCTCTATATGACTTTGCTGTGTTGACTCTCTCCTCTCCAGGCAGAATAGCATTGAATTTTCCCTGAAAAGACATTATATTTTTCCTGCACAGGGCTCTGGAAAGAGCACAGATAAATGAAGAGGTTTTGTTAATATGAAACTTGGGGCATATTTTAAGAAGAACCTTGGATGTAGTTTTATGAAGATTTCCTCCTTATAAATAATGCATCAGTAATCTGCTATGTCATGGAGCTCATTCATCCTTTTAGCTGAAGTAATTGCTGAAAAGGAACATATATCTGTAGGTTAAAATGGCATATCCATCAGCTCAGATAAAAGTAGATTTAAAACTTACTGAGGGGAGACTTAGTTATGGGAAAGCCTTTATGAAAATGGAAAAATCTTGGCATGGCAACCAAATGACACTTACAGCAGCTAAACATATCTGTATAGAACCAGACTGTTTAAAATGCAGAAAATAGTCCAGTATGTTGTGTTTTGAGTAGCAACGAAGACAAAATGGTGCTGATGCAACCAGATTAGGATTTTTTTCTGTTTTGAAGAGAAATGGATGCTATAACATCTTTTCTGCCTTTTTTTTTTTTTAAAAATTTTTTTTTGTTTTGTT
Organism: Podiceps cristatus; assembly: GCA_000699545.1. Classification (NCBI taxonomy): domain Eukaryota; kingdom Metazoa; phylum Chordata; class Aves; order Podicipediformes; family Podicipedidae; genus Podiceps; species Podiceps cristatus. The sequence goes on from JMFS01121649.1 coordinate 15,197, forward strand.
TTTTGGTTTTTTGTTTGTTTGGGGTTTTTTTAGTTTTTCTTCACTTCTTGTGAATGAGCAATCTCTGCAAATGTCAACAGGTAAACATTCATATTGTTAAAATGGAACAGATGTAGGATTTACTCTTCGACTTGAAGGAGGAATCAAAGGTAATGGTACTGACAGTCTTACGGGAAGATTGTGAAGGCCCTCAAAACTTGTTTGTTTTGGCCAGGATTGAAATGAGCATTTATATGTTACGACTCTGAATATGACTCCCTGAATTAACTCAGGGAGAATGAGAATAAGAGTAAGGGAAATGTATGCTATCACTAAGTCTTGGATATGAACTGAGCCATGGGAAACAATACACAGAATATGAAACTTTAACCTGAGAAATAATCAAGCTGTTGCTGAGCAGTCAGTTTGGCACTATAATGTTCAAATACCAAAGTGTCACTGGTGAGTAATAAAGAGATTTCAGTAACGAAGATAATGTGTCTCAGACATTATCAGGAGAAACCCAGGGTAAATCTATCTCAACCTGACTTCTACCAGAAGCAAGCTTCAGGGAACACCACTGAAGTCTAGCTAGACCCAGATTGCAAAGATTACTCTTAAAGAGTGCCAATGTCTTGGGAGACATCTCAGGCAGCCCAGACTGATTGTTATTGTACTCTGTGTGGTTTGGTTTGCAGAAAGTACTCTGTCAAAATGACTGAAGATGTTAGATGATGAAGCTATGAAAGCTGGTTTTGATGGTCTTCAGTCCTTGCCTTTTTTTGAAGAAGGGGACTGATTCCTCACATGGAATTGCACGTGGATTGCACGTGGATTCCTCTAGCAGAAAGGTCTTGGGGTGTGACTTTTTAGACCATTGCTCCTTTTTGAAAAGCATCTCCAGATATTGCAGCTGTCAAGGATGTGACTTTCCCTGAGGCAAAATAAGAACCTCATGTGGCTGTCATTCAGGAACATGACAGCCACACAAGGTGAGCAGTATATGAAGCCTAGAGATTTGTGGTCAGACTTTCTAGACAGCCAGTGCTGAATATAGACTGTGGAGAAATATCAAGAAAACAGGGAAAGATTCCAGCCTCAGGATGAATTGGAAGATCTTAACACTAGTGCCTGGTTAATGTGAACTGTGCTAAAAGAATCAACCACAATCAGCACACAAACAAGAGTTAATGGCCGAGGAAGAGAGATGTTCCATGTTATGCAGTGACAAGTACTGGGATATGGCTGAGCTTGTGTGTCCTTGGTCAGAATTACAAAGATGGAAGAGGTACATGTGGCACCTCAATAATTCTCTGTCTCAATATTTGATGTGCACCCATCAAGAGTGGAAGACAGAGGGTTTGTGTCTTCTAAGGAAATGAAAGACAAGGCATGAACTCAGGCAATAAGCCCTGACTGTCTGCACTGATTAATTGTTAACTCATTGTTTTTTTCTTGGAGTGCTCCAACTTGCTCTTCGCAGAATGAAACAGCTCCAGAGAAGGTTGCTCTCAGCAGTATAGAAATGAATCAGGCTGTGACACTTTGGCCTCAAGATCAGGCACTGGTCCTTGTCCCCCTTTTATTTATTAGTACAACTGTAACCATGAAGACTATTTCTCAGAAGAATAGTGCTGAATAGAAGGTGCATATTTATAGAAAAAATATATTGGACAGAACCTTCAGGACTACATTAAGTGAAGAATGGAGGGACAAACAGTAAAAATGGAGTCTTAGGAAGTTCATGATGTATTTTTCTGCTGATGTCTGAATTGGAAGAATTCATCATTCACACAGGAGCATGCATTCTTACTTATTTTTGTACACGTATTATGTTGGAAAGTGTACATTGTTCCTCACCTAATTTTGCCTCCATATGCACAGTAATGTACAGTCAATGTGTTATATCAAACATACTTCTATTTTTCTCAAATAAATTTCAATATATGATTGCAGCTGGTATAATACAAAACATAATTTTGTGATACAAAGACAGATTGATAGTGTCATTTAATGTGAATGACTTCTGGAATAGGGCAATTTTATATAAATATTTGAAACAAGAGAGGGATGGATTTGGGATTAAATGAACTGTGTTTCTTCTGCCCACAAAGAGGATGAGATTAGTGAGAGGTCCTTGAGAAAGAAACTATTTGTTTTCATTTGTTCTATACCTTTTATAAGAGAAACATTATACAAAATGGCCCCAAATTCTACTGAATACAGCATAGAGCCTCCTCCCAGATGTCAACTAGATTTTAAGGTAGAAAAAGTTGCATGTCAGTGGTGAAGAATAATCTATGTGTATGTAGGTGTTGCAGGCATAACATTATTAGTGCATCATCATTTTCCCATTGTAAAAACGCGCTGACTGACTTGTGGAAAAATAGCTGTGATTCCTAGTCACCACATTTTCAGTGGGTACAGTCAAATGCAAGTTACAAAATTGTTTGAAGAAAGAGAAAATAGCGTGATTTCGGCACCCTGCCTGAAGCTTTCTGAACGGTGTCTCAGAATAATTGACAAGCATGGCTTTTCTCCTACATTAGGTCTGCAATTGCATTCCATGCACCCCATTACATCCGGCAAGGTATCTGTCATTTTCACTGAAGCTCTAAGTGGTCACTATGTATAAGGGGGAAAAATTAGACAACAGATGACTGATTCGAAATCCGCTCATATATCATCTCTACAGATCTGACATGACATAGGAGAACACAGCACTAAACCCAAAGTCTTTGCCTTCTTATACTTTTCTTTAGGAATAAAGCATATCTATATGTTAGGACCTGCAAAAAGATGGCTATAATCTAGGAAAACAAGGAAATCAGGTTTCAGGAGAATAATGGTCTACATAGAAATATATGAAGGCCCTTCAATGATAGATAGCCCTGTTATCTATGAAAATATAATAAAATAAATTTCAGTGATAAAATTTGGTTTCTGTTTCTCAAGAGTTTAAACATATTGGCTAAGGTTTATCTTAGAATAAAAAGCTTTACATTGCAAATGGAATTGCTGTGATTTATTCATCTTTACAGCAAATAAAATATTTCTGAGGAACAGGAGAAACAGTCTACTCTGCTACAAATGAGTAGTGAGATGAGCTTGTGCCAAGGTGATGTCATTGGACTCTAGCAGGGGATTCTGCTTCCCGACTAATGGAAAAACTGTGAGAACCGAGCAAGTAAAAAAGGAAAATGAAATACACCTGAGCCTTGGGTGAGTTCTTAGTGAAAATATTTTTTGTTTCTTTTTTTTGAGGTAAGGGCTGAGTTTGATGAAGCTAGCCTTTAATTCCCAAAATATTTGCGGCAATTTGGCTGTTAAACACCTTGATCACTGCTGCCAGAACAAAGTCTCATCATGCAGGATGTAGACTGCTTTTAAAATCCATGTAACTCCATGTAGGTCAAAACTAAAAAGCATCCTGAAGGAAATCCTTAGCAACCTGCAGCACCGGGGCCATAAAAAGCATCTAATTTTGGGTTGGCGGGAAGTATATTAACCTCAGCCTCCTGCCTTTTGTTCCCACATTTTTCCCAGCTACAGCAACTTCCTTCCAAGCAATGGAAATTCACTGGCTTGGATCGCAGTCTAGCCAGCTCTTGGCTGACTACTGGAAGATCAGTGCGAGGCAGAAACGCCTAATGCAGAGAACCTGGCAAACTGTTGACTTTATATTTTGAGCCGCAGTGCACTGATGAATATGAAGGAGAAGCCATTAATTGTTGACTATTGGCTCAACAGCATCTGCTACTGAATTCAAGGGATCTTATTAACATGAGGTTCAGAGGTGGTGGTGATCTGTGTATACACACACACACAATAAAAATGGAAAGGAGGAAGCTGCTATCATTAACTCTGTTTATCTTTGTGTCAGAATCCAGACAAAACTATAAAACTGAGGTCTGGTAATCAGAGGCTGGCCAGTGTAATGATATTTCCCTTGAGTGGCTATTAAGGGAGGTTAAATGGAACATTTTGTGTATTCACCTCAAACACGTACTTCAGTCTGACCTAGACAGATCAAAATGTGTTTGGAAGTTAGTATGGAGAATCACAGATAAGACACAAGCAGAAGTTACTAAACATACTCTGCAGGATATAGCTTTCAGAGTTACCACTAATTTTCATCACTCTCTGTTTTCCTTAAATCTCTTACAGCTATTAATTTGGACTTTACGAAATGGTACCTTTCTCCCTGCCACTCCCTTCTGAAAACTTTGAGCTTGTTTAACTAGATGAAGGGTTCAATGACAGTCTGGAGAACCGTTGAACGAGCAAAAGCAATTTCTAGTGGTCTGGACAGTCTTTTTTTAAAAGTTTGGACAGAAAAATGGTGGAGGTGTTTTTTCCCACTGCTTGTGACATTCAGCAACAGAGAAGGCGCAACTTGCACAGTACCTTTGCCGACACCTGCATGCTGTTTTCTTGCATGTTCATGATGGCTTCAGAAATCTTGACATCAATGGGATCCATGACTGATTCAATGTTGAATGGTCCCTCTAATCTCTCCGCTACCAGAAGCATAGCATCTGTTAAAACACAAAGCAGCCATTCCCTTAAAGAAGGGATACCTTTGGGTGCCTCAGGCAGACCAGCATTGCCAGCCGGGGGTGTGGGTACCAAGCAGTCCCGAGCAGGAGCCCGTGGGGATGTGTGGCAGCGGGACTGTGAAGCCTACAGTGCAGCATCCCAGCTGTCAAAAATATCTTCCCCTACCACTGCCACCACAGAACGAGTAATAAAGTCTGTAAAAGTTAGATTAATAATAGTTGTCATAGGCATTATCGAGCTTGGGGTAAAATTATTTTACACAGCATCGCACCACTCGAAGCAGCCAGTGCTCTGGAGTGCACTTACGTAGTCTCCTTCCAGAGAAAAAGCAGGATGATAGAAATGAATCCCTGGGGTATGTTCTTAGAGTTTGTGTGAGATGATGAAAACTTTGGTATGATATATCAGGGTATTATAATTAAAGCAGCTGTTCTTTCTGACCTTAATGATCTCATTTTCTTGCAATATGAACTGCAGATGAATATTGGATTTCTGCCATAGCATATAGGCATAAACCATGTTTGCCTTCCTACATTTTCAAAACAGGGTTGAAAGTTTTATGCAGAAAAATACGTTCTTTGTATATTTTGGATTTTAAAAACAATTGTTTGCTTAATTTATATTAGAGCCCCTCTCCAAAATAATGTTTTATTTTTGTGTTCATTAACAAGTAAAAACCAAGCAACTGAACAGAAATTAATAACAGTAAAAAAGGCTTTGCCATACATCACATACGTTTGTCTATTCACAGACACAGATTCATCACTATTTCTGTGGCAATAGCCATGCGATAAACCAGATTTTTACTTCACCTTTGAACATCATATTTGATCCTTGCCTCATACGTTAGCACTTAAAATTTTCAGCACCTAATTAGCTCTAAACAGTTGCCACTTGCAATTTTAACTCGATAAACAAAGATCTTCACATGCTCTATTCTTTACCCCTCAGGGTTAGGCTCCAAAGAGTACTAAACAGACTTCTTTCCAAAACAGCCCCCACGAGTGCTTTGCTGTCGTATGCACCAGTCCCATGGCAGCTAGACGGAGAGGGCATGGAGCACCCCGTAGCCCCGATGGCAGTGGTGGCTCCACGCGAGGTTGTGGAGTCCTGGGGTTTCTTTGCAGCCTGACTGGCCATCTTCTCCCTCCCCACAGAAGCATGTGTGCGTGGATGTATGGGAAGAAGAGGCTGGCGTCTCACCTCAGCAGTTGAGACACAGACTCCCATGCACAGCCTGACTTGAGGGCTACAATATGGTGTTTATAGGCTGTCCATGCATGCCTAAAAATTGCACGGAAACTGAAATTACTTGTTATGTAGTACCTAAGCACTTTTGCAAATTCGGATCTAATATTTCACAGTACTTTTAGGCTGGAAAGACTGTAACGCCAGTTGGTCGGAGTGGGGCATATAGCACTTGTTGCTAACTGAGAAATGGTGAGATGACAGGAATTCAAACAGAGGTGCTATTTTAGCTGTACATTATTTTAAAATTCTTTAGTATAAACCCTTTCCAGTGGGAAACTCAGCAAAACCAGGACCTAGCTCTGATAGAAGAAACAAAATGGTTTTCATACACGCAAGGGTACACACACAGGTATGCACATGCACACCCATATGCTTAAAAGATCCCTGCAATAAGTTAGCGATTTTGCCACGTGCAAAGAGAGTTTGTAAGTGTGGTCTAGTACAAAGGATTTTCTTCCTTGTATGTTTGGAATGACTTCTATAAAACATTCATGCCTTTGCACTTTGTAATATGCTCAGCCTAAATCCTAGTTGCCACAACCAGTACTAGGCATTGTTAGGGCATAGGTCTTGGTGGCTGGGTTTTGGTGGTTTGGTTCAGAATTAGGGTTAAGATTAGGGTTAATGCATAAGACAATCACAAGATTTTTTTTTTTTTTTTTTTTTTTTTTTTTGTAGTAGGAGTAACCCATAGTTTAAGTTAAGCACAGCGTGCCTCCTTGTACAAACACAATTTAGTTTGAGAACTAGCAGTTTGGACAAGTCTAGTGCTAAGCTCAAGTACATGTTTGGGATAATGGACTGTGTTGTCCACAGTCACAATGGAAGTGGAGTTTGGTAAATAGGTAATTACTGGAGGCCCGTCATGAGAACACGTGGTAGCTTGAGCTTACTTGCTGTTTCTTCTGAAAAGTGCATCATCCTTAGCTGACAAGAACCACAGCTTTAATTGTATAGAACAGTCTTTCCTCAAGCAAAAGACCTTCATCTTCAAAATTAATAGTTCTAGAGGATGCAGACTAAAGACCTGTTCCTGGCTTAGACAGTTAGTATCTTTGGAAAAAAACATCCTGTAGTTCATCACCTTCTATTTTCTGAATCTTAATCCTATCCATGGACTTAGTCTTTCCTCAGTCTTTGTGCTGGAAGTGTGCAGAGGCTGAGAAAGGTGGGTAATTCCTGACTGCCAAAGGTGTCTGTGAGCTTTTTGCGATGTTGGGCTTCCTTGCTTGATATAGTATGGTATAGGTTTGATAGTGGATGAAAGAGCCTGAGTTCAAGTTAAGGTTAGAGTCAAGTTTATGTTTCAATCATGTGGGCTATAGCTTTATACTAAAAAGAAAAGGGAATGAAAAAAAAATAGAGAGCAAAATGAAGCAGTAGATCTGAAGCTGTCCATATTCTTTAATTGCTGTCTCCTTCTCTGGCTTGGCATGACTCTGAACCACTCCAGGCAGCTATTCGCAACACAAATCTGCAGAGCAGCTAGCCTGGAGCAACGAGGCTGTGAGTCAACAGTATCACTTGATGTTGGAACCCTGCAATCTTTTATTTAGTTAGCACTATAGGGATATGGCTAGGGACCAATGGGTTAAGGGAAAAGTTTAATTTGAAATATCCACACATTTATTGATGACAGATACATCTTTATATCAGCAATCTGTATTTTTTTGGAGCTAGAATGTGGGACAGGGCTAGTGTTAAACTAGGGGCCTATACAGGGACATATTTGAAGAGGCAGAGTCCGAGAAATGGATTAAATGCTGGGATGAGAGAAGCTTGAAGGGCTAAGGTAAAACAGGTTCCCTCCTGCAACATTATTCCTGAGGCTGATACAGGTTGTGCTTCCAGTTAAGGCTTATTTTAGGGCTCAGCTCAGACTAGAAGTCTTGGTCAATTGCACAGTTAGATAAGCTCTTGCACAAATGGAAATCTAATGTTGTTTGAGGACTCATTTTATCTGCTTCAGTTTCAGCAGGTGTGTGGGGCCATGGCTGATTTAGCAGCAACTGGACTTCTGGGTTATCCCTATCTTCTTCTGGTAGGAGTACTACAAGCTCAGTTGAGCAGCGGAGGATGAGCAAGTGCCACTTCTATGAACTCCAAAATTACTTTCTTAGCCTCTGTCTGAGTGAGATCTTCCCCTACCCTTTCTCTAACCATTGTGTTGTCCCTAATATTAAGTCAAACCTATTGAGATGATATCTGACAGCCCTGGACTGAGGGAAGCCTGAAGAGCAAGGCAGTCATATTACTGTGAGTATGCAGGCCCCTCAGGAACATAATCACTCCTGTAGTTAACTAGCTTCTATCTACTGATTTTTTCCAGCTCTCCCTCAGATTAAAATTCAAACTGAATTTCCTATCCTTAACATTGATCCCTAGAAAAAAACTACCCACAGCGTACTGTGGTGTCTTAAGGTGAATTCTTCCCTTGGAAAAGATTCTCTCCACTCATTTGGTTGCATTTTCTTGTTTGCCAATCCTAACCCTCACTCTGGTGCTAAACCTTATTATTCACTTGTACAGTTTTATATGAACACATACAATAGAGACACCCCAGGTATCCTCTGCAACTGAATGAAATAAAAACTGTTAGGTTGACTAAAGTGAAAATCAGATGAAATGTAATGATCTGAGATTTAAGACGGGGCAGTCACAATGATGTAAAGGTCCTTCCCAGCCGGTAGCTTTTCAAATCTATACTCATGTAACAACAAACACAACACTTTGTTGTCCCAAGTGGCTTTTTTCTCCTAAAAAATGTTATGAGAATTATTATAGGCGAAGCTGGAAAGCTTTCAAAATGAAGTTAAGAAAATCTATATATGTCAGTCTTGAAATCTTAATTCTCAAGAACAGACCCTTGAACTCAAAGAAAGCCTAATTCAGTTCAGTGAGATTCTGTGTGGGTTTAGTAATTTCTCAGTCGGCTCAAATAGTAGATATGGGGAGCTTAACTGTTGTTTGTGCCCTAAAAACCTGAAAAATAATTGATTAATTGACTACCTGGTTTTTACGTTGTTCATACACTTGGACTGTATTGTTCAATTACATATGTTCTTTATTTTTACCTCTTGTGCGTTTTTCAAAATCTGCTTTGCTTAGGCTAAGTACATGTCTTCCCTCTCTCTATACCACAGCACTTGGCAAAATGCTAACATCTAGCTGCTGGGTGAGTGGATCAAGAACTCAGTTTAGGTAAGTCATTCTTGCGTTGTGGATTTGCTAGTGACTCGGAAACAATAAACATGACTAATTGCTCACTTGAGGACCTGGGCTTGCAAAACAGATCTGAGAAAGTGCAGAGCATATGGCACACTAGATTCACTGTCAGGGCCGCTGCTCTGGACTTCTCTTGCTAGATGCGTGTTGCTCGAAACAGGGGTGGAGACCTTCCTGATGCAGTAAAATACCCAAGTCTACTGGAGTCCCAGGGGCCTCAAAATGCCTCTACTGGCTGAGCACAACAGCTCTGTTTAACTGCTTTATATTACCTTGTCTGCACCAAGAAATATATATTTGACAGTGGCTTTTAGAAAGGCATTGTTTCATTTTAAGCAGTATATAAGAAAGAGATCCTGCAGAAATTTTTGGTTTACTTCATGGATTTTCTTTTTTTTTTTTTTTTTTTTTTTTATGCTTTATAGGTGCCATTTTAATGAGAAGCACAGGACAAGACAGATCAGCTAAGTGATTTATTGTGTAACTTAAAAATTCAGAAGGCGATGCGTGAATTTCAAGATCAAGATAGGATGATGTTTTGTGAACCCTGAGCATCTCCAGGCAAAATAATGGATGGGTTAATAATATAAATAGACAAGAATCTGCCTCTGTTTCCTAGGAACTGCATCAAGCCACTGTCTTTTTGACTTATCTCGATATCAAAAGTGATGTCTTCCTGTTTATGTAACCTTTCCTTCAGGGCAGGCTTCCAGAAAACTTCCTAGTAAATCCCAGACTGAAACAAAAGAAGCAGGGACAAGGGCACTAACATCTGACAAATGAGAAAACCCCCAAATTAGACTGAAATACAAAGTTCCTGTAAAAACAATCAGTGCCTCCTTTTTCGTGCTGTCTTTCTATCATCAAGAAAATCCAAGAAGGGTCTGATAGGGAAGATTCAGAGAGCTGATAAGGGAAGGCATTTTTTGGGTCCGTGTTAGTTTGGCAGTGACATCAGTTTTTCCTTTCATGCACGCTTTGTTTTATTTCTACTTTTAAATTATCAGTGAGATTCCAGCAGTGGCTGAGCTTTCCCCAGGGAAATCCAGAAAAGTGTCTGTGGGTAAAGTCTCTAAAGATGTTGTTTCTTTACAGGGAGACAAAGAATAGTAAAATACTAAATTGCATGCCCTTCACTAAGTCTTAAGGCATATTTTGTTTTTGGGAAAAAGGAAGGAAGTTCTTATCTTAAATTTTCTATCCAGAGGTTTCTATTTTTTCTAGTCCTATATATTATGTGGTCTAAAACTTACTTATGAAGAAATGTGAACTGCTTGTTCACATAGTTCCTTGTGAGAGAATGTAAGAATAGATTTTTATTTGGGAAGCTTCAAAGGATTTGTCTATGGACATGGATTGCAGAAGAAGAGAGATGAATCAGTTGAAAGCACACTGAGTAACTTTTTGTTAAGTAACTCAGTGCTTCTTTGGTAGCTTCCCAACCTCCTCCCGACCAAGGGCAAGAGAAGGCAGGAGTTTGGGTTGTATTTACTATGTCATGTAGGCAAAACTCAGTGAGTTTTCCATTATGACACTAAATATAAATAGTGGTCATAAAATCTCTAGAGCATTAGATGGTAAATTAATGAAACAAAATAAAAAATAAAAATTGAAAAGTGAAATATGGGTACATATTGACTTTTTAGAAATATAATAACAGCAGAAATACATCCCTGTAATACTCTGCCAAAACTTTTACTGCTAGATTATGATTTACTAAAAAAATTCAAGATCAGGAAAGTAAAACTCCATGTTTAATGAGGTGCTAAGAACTCTTTTCTCAAGAAATCAGACTAAGGCATGGCAGTGATGCCAAAACTGCTGTTTTCCTTAGGGTCTGCAGAACACTGTATGGTTCTATTCTGATGAGGCTTAATTGCCATATTTCCTCTCTGACTATCATTAAACTCCACATATGTATTGGCATGATAACATTATAATTCTCTACATCCTGCTTTTTTTTTTTTTTTGG
>KL285479.1:0-34414 GCA_000699545.1 Podiceps cristatus
ACATTCTATGATTCTATATGATTCTATGATAGTATAATATCCTCCGCTCCCCAGAGAAGGTATTTCACAGAGCTGAACAGTACCGTGAGTATATGATTACTCTTCTTCTTGGTTGATAATTGTTTAATTGTCCTCCATGTCCTGAGTTTTAAGGTTTGCTGCTGATTCCAGATAGGTTTTTGTGCTGGCTTCAGGCCACCTCTAAGGTGAAAGGTTAAAATTGGGTGCTCCCAGGGGTCCGCTTGTGTGTAGCAGGGAGGACCCGTGCTGTGCTATGTGAGGATGATCTTAGTCTACAAGGCATCACTATGTAACTATTGACAGCCTTAAGTGGGCTTCACCCATTGATTATGCTCAAAATTAGTGAAAACTCTTCAAGATAATCTCTCTTTACAAGTTCCACTCTCCTGCACCCTGGGGACAGGCAGAAACGGGAGAAGGAATCAGCAAAGAGATTCTCCAAATGTGCAAGACAAGTTTCTGAGGCCAGTTTGTGGAGTCTTGTTTCAGCCGTGACCTCCTGGAGTTGCTATCTACAACCAAAGAGACGACCAGATGTTTACCCATCAATCCTGCAGATCCTGCTCCTGGTGGTGGATGTGGGAGCACTGGAGAAGCAATGTGCCCATGTGCTGCAGCTGGATTCACACTGCCTGGACTTTTCCTTTTTTGGTGGCTTTGCATCACTTTTCACAGATTCAGCTCACATCACTGCCTTTGGAGGTGGTGTGCAGAGCATGTTTCCCATGCTTTCCGCTGCCTTCACAGCTGCCACGTGATGGGATGCCCATCTTGCTTCCATTCAGACATCCCATGCCTTACCTAAGCCCTTCCCACCAACCTTGGGAGATAATCTTGAAGTGGCCATTTGGGGATTGCATCCAAAAAAAACCTCGTTGTTATGCAGGAGCACCAGAAGTGCTTCTAGAATTAGCAGCTACTCCAGGTTGCCCTGTTCATTTTGAAATGTGCCACTTCAAAGCCCTTCAAAGGCTTGATTTGGGAAGTAAATGGGATTCAGAGCAGGTGAAACATTAAGTAATTACAAATTATTGGAACACTTCATGTTATGAAAGCCCTTCAAATAATTTTAAATTACTTTGTACTAATTGTGATCAGTGCTCCATTCATTTCCAAAGCCCTCTTCAAACGACAAGCCATGGTATATTTTGGGAGCTGGAACCCAGTGCTTGGTAAAAAAAAAAAAAAAAAAAAAAAAAAAAAAAAATTGTTTTGGAATAATATGCTTCTGAAAAAGATCTGAAAAATGCATTTACCAGTTGCATTTCACAGGTTCTTCCATGTTGTGTGAAGCAGCATAGCAAAACCAAGTCGAGGCCAATGCGTACAGCTGATACCCCTCAAGTGGAGGATATTCCCCAATTATGCCACTTGGGGATAATTCAAAAAATGAAAGAGAGGATTATTGTAGAGAAGAAGACCAGACAATCGTGCTCCTGGCTAGAAACACAGGCATAACTGGAGTGTGAGAGAGGGCAACGGGCACTATTCCCAGGCATCCTTCCTCCAGGACAGCCAGGAGAAGCTTTTTCATCATCCAAGCGAGCACCAGACTACAGGCACTGATTTATTTTTCATTCTGCCTTGTCAAAAACCTGCCTCTGGGAACTGGGCTTCTCCATGGGCCTCTGCAAATGAGGCTTTTGGAGAAACTTGTTCATAAACCCTTGATACGGATAGGAATACTTTGGTTTGGTTGGAGGTCTAGGCACATTGGAGTTGTAAGAGTTGTAATGAGTGGTTTCTCACCTGTCTGAGGTCTCCTTGTCTTATAATAGGATGAATCGTCCTTTAGGGGTGTTTTTTCTCACATGAAAACATCAAAATGATCCCCAGTGATACATCCAGCCAGCTGAATACAGAGAGCTTGAGCTACATGAATGCACAGGACCCACGGTGTATGTGAAGCTGATGTAGAAGTTAACCAGATAAGTTGTTTAATGTTCCCGTAAGCTAATAACACACATTATTTTCAGTATCCTAACTGCACAAAAGTGTGTTGTGAATCACTAATAATAAGATTAAAACATCATATCTGATGATTTCTTGAAGAAATTTGGCTTTTGGTAAGTAAGCATACTACAGCTTATGCAAATTCATATCCGAAACTGTTAAAAAATGGTCCTGTAGTATGATTACTGTTTCCTTCGTTGCAGATTAGGTCATATTACTTTGAGCTTTTTTCCAAGTGCATAATGAGGATGACTACATTGGGTGTTTTTGTCTCATCACCAAACCTCAGATGGTCCCTGACAGACCCTTTATAGCATGCCATCCCAAAGGAACAAGCCAGGAGGTCAGCAGTGGTGTAGCCCATGCATTGTAGGTTCGGTGGTCAGAAAGAGTGGTTCATGACATTAAGGAGAGCATGTTCCTATCAACCTGAAAAAAAAAAAAAAAAAAAAAAAAAAAAAAGGAAAACCATGCAGCTTTTTTTTAGCGTTTTGTTAGCGTTTTGTTTAAGAATAGCAACAGAAAAAAAGCCTGCAAAATCCCAGAATCCCAGTGCTTCTGGCTCCTCACCCCGCCTCTCCCATCGCGGCTTCTTCTTGATGATCTTTTCAGCTCCTAGCTCTCCAGGTCTGACCGTCTACCCGCATCCAGCCCCGCAGTGCCACTGGGATGCTTCTCTTCACTGGAAGGCTTTACAGTAATGAGTGCTTTATTTCCTATTTAGCGACAAAGGTCTGACTCAGGCAATAGTATTTTTACCTCTTGGTATTTATCCCCTTTTTCATGTGTTTTGTATGGCACTGCATCAAATGTGTTATTCATGTCCTGACTTGCATACGAGGGTCTTTACTTGAGCAAGAAAGCATCTTTCTGTGTCCACTGAAAATGTTAATGGAAATCACAGTGTTATGGGTCTTCCCACCTCCGTGCACCTGCAGAAAGCTTCTCTCCCTCCTGCTGCTGCTCCTCTTGGTGCTTATGCAGCTCATTATCATCTCCTTTCCCTGTGAAAATGCTGAGGGCTTATGAAGTTGATGGTTTGAAGTACCAGACCATGTTGATAGGCTCCTTGATACCTCCTGAGGGAGGCTCAGCTCCAGGTCTTGAGCCTTTGCATCTGTCTGGGTCCTGACTCAAGGTGTGGAAGGGAAACCAAACCATTTTCTCGTTGTTTGAGTGAGGTCTTCAGGGCTGGAAGAGGTTCACCTTATTGAGCTTTCCCCTCTTGGGTTCATAATTCAGTGTCCCCACCAACTACTTATTTTAATATGTTGGGGGGTTTTGTTTTGTTTTGTTTTCAAAAAAAAGCATTTAGCTGGATGTTTGTCCCGTGAGCTGTACCCAGATCAAGTCATACAGTGGTGGCACAGGCAAACTTTGCAGGCTGCAAGCTTTCATTTGTCTTCTTCACTCATAGCCCATGGGTCCATACCCAGATGTAGGCAGAATATATTTGTGGCAGGGCTGTCTGCCTGAGTTTGCAGAGAGTCTGAAATTATGATCATAGAACCATAGAATAATCTGGGCTGGAGGGCCATCTGCAACTAGATCAGATTGCTCAGAGCCACGTCCAATCTGGCCTTGAATGTGCCCAGAGATGGGGCTTCTACCACTTCTGTGGTCAGCCTGTGCGAGTGCCTCACCACCCTCATTGTAAAGAATTTCTTCCCTATATCTAGTCTATATCTCCCCTCTTTCAGTTTAAAACCATTCCCCCTTGTCCTGTCACTACAGGCCCTGCTAAAAAGTTTTTCCCAGATAAAAGGTTTTTCCCTGAAATGATGCTGGGATGTGAACCATCTCCATCAACCACCTGGAATTATCAACTCTAAAGCAGGATGATGCTTTACATGCCCCTGCAAACACTCCTTTGGTAGACTAAATGAGGTTGTAGAGAGCGATAGAGAAGTAGGATGGGAGGAGGGACTGCACGCTGCTGGGATGAACAAAATGGAAACAGAAGAAAGCAAAGAAACAAAGAAATAGAGGTGAAAAGGAGGAGAACCAAAAAGCAAAATTAATGTTTCAGAAGGGAGCAGATGGGTGGGCAGATAACGACTGCACTTAAAACATCCAATCATTTTTAACAGCTGCCTTCCCATATACCAAAACACTCTTGTCTCAGTTAACGATATCTGCTATGAGTTGAAGGGAGAAGATTTCATATTTATTATGACCTCAATGCCTTTGTTAGAAATCCAGCTGCAGGATGAGTTTGCCTGGTCAGTTCCTCCGGGCTGGTGTGGGCAGCCAACCACTGCCAAACCCAATGGCCAATCCTGCCACCCTCCCCTTACTGGTGGCAGTGGTTGAAGTCTCTCCCATCTTCTACTCAGCTAGCAATTTTCATAAGGCTTGCAGGACCTTAATTATCTTGGAGACATCATCTGCGCACACAAATTGTTGATTGAAATAATCCACAGCTTAGAAAGGCTTATGGGAGAGCTTCCAGCCAGTGTGTGAACCTCACTGCCTTAAGAAACCAGGCTGAAAATGTGGAAGAAAAACAGCACAAAATCAGAAAATGGCTAATTTACTAATTACAATAACAATAAAACTTGGTCATTAAGAAAACAGTTAAAGCTGCAAACGAACAACTGCTTCAACAGTTATCGGTAACAGCATTTACAAGGCCCAAGTTCTCAAAATCCATGAAAACGAATAGCTCAGGATATCATAAATTTTATACTGCTCCCATAGCAAACCTGCACACAGTCTACCAGAAAATGCATATTTCATTACCACTCAACAGCTTTAGCTCTCATGCAGACTGCAGGCATTCTTTTCAGTGTAATTTTATAATACGCACACAACTCAAAGCCTCTTTGTAAAAGAAACATAAAAATGATGCATGCACATATTAAGGACTCGTATTTATCAGTCTCAAATGTAAGTTCACATACGTGCTTAATGTTACCATAAATCAACAGCTCTCTCCGTTAAACCATATATGCAACCTTATTATTGAGAAAACCTATTTATGAACACTACAGCAAGTAATCCAACCATCATTTGAAAAAATATTTGTTAAAAATATTTCCTATCTGAATGAATTACTCAAAAGATACATCATGAAAGCAAAATAAACCCAAAACCCACCAATTAAAAATATGCAAGGGCTTCAGGCTGAAGGAGATGGCATTAGGAGGAAGAAGTGTTTATACCATATTTAATAAAAGCAGTGCCCTTAGCTAGTGATGCTCCTCAGGTGGCGTTCGAGTCTTTGAGGATCCTCCATAAAGGCTGGACAAAAGAAAAAAACTCTATCAAAACTGGTTTTGGTGAGAAAAATGTCTTTTCAACCAGAACAGTAACTTCCTTTGATTCTGTTGAAAATTATGTATTTCTTACAAAGAACAGGAAAAAAAAAAAAAAAAAAAAAAGTATGATAAAGCATGATTTGTTGCTTCTTCATGGGGTGAAGAGGAGGCAGAAGCAGCAGCCTGTCCACCTTGGGCTACCCTTTGCCACCAGGGACCCACCTCCTGCTTCTCAGGCTGGCTGAGAAGAACTCCAGCCATGGTGAGAGGAGGAACCATGTTTCCCTTCATCCCTGTCCCAGCTCCAGGCAAAGGCTAATGTGATTTTGGGGCTTGCACAGAGGGAAGAACAGCTCCCCACAATCTCGCCCACAGACCCTCGCTAATATTTCTGCGACTGTGTGGCTAGCAGCTCATTAGTATTGAAATTGGTTCATACATAGTTCACTTGCAATTTAGGCTCCAATAACCTTCCTATTTAGACCCAGCAATGCTACAAATTTATGCCCAGCTGAAATCTGTTACAATGCTACCACATAGACATGCAATTTCATAGAGAGATAAGATATAGATCTGCTGTACTCTGGTGATTCTCTTTCAGAAGTGTACCTTGTCAGGCCATAATTTGATATTCTTTTACCATTTCTATAGGGGGGAAAAAGCCCTTTAATTTAAAAAAAAAATAAAAAAGAAAAAAAAAAGAAAACCCACCACATTTTCACCCTTTTGTTCGGTAATGACACAAATAGTGAAATGTTCAGATTACATCAGGGAAAGGAAAAGCCCCATGGAGAAAAGACACTGACAAAAGCTTCATTTTCAGGTAAAATTGCATGAAGCTTGGGGCACTGCATACTCTTAGCGATGTTTTTTTTCCCCCTACCTTTCATCCCCATGCATCCCTCTGAATGTTAATAGATTTTACATGGGGATGTTTAAAAGGACTGCAGAGAAATAGGGTTTTATCCGCTCTAATGTCTTCCAGAAATCTCAAAGCAATTTACAACTGTGAATAATATACAAGTAGTTTGGTGAGAGCGGGGGCCAGCAAATCGGATGCTGACTCCAGCTGCGGCTTGCATCCTGCTATAAAATCGGTTTTAATCAGGATGCTTTTGGTAATCTATAGATGTGTGTGTTTTATTTTTCCTAAAGCTGCTTGGTATGTTTTACTCCTGACTTGACAGCCATTGGAGTAAAAGGGAAAGGGTTCAGTCCTTTTCTTGGAGTCAAGGGAAAACCAGCGCCTGGTTGTAAAGTGGGTGAGTCATTTTGAAATGGCACCTGTAAGAAATAGCCTCCGTGGCCATTGGGATTGACAGGGCACCAGCTAAAGCGGAGCATTCCCAGGTTTGTTTACATGGTGGATGAGTATTTAGCAGTGGCCCTGTACCCCACACCACTGTGGGCAGCCTTCAGCACCAAAATTCCCACTCTGCCCCCACCCCGGTGTCGTTGAAGATGAGGGGATGTTGCAAACATAGAGTGGGCGGATGTGCAGCCAAAGCAATATGGATCCTGGGATAAAAGAATCATAGAACCATAGAATGTTTTGGGTTGGAAGGGACCGCTAGCGGTCATCTAGTCCAACCCCCCTGCAGTGAGCAGGGACACCATTACCCAGATCAGGTTGCTCAGAGCCCCGTCCAACCTGGGCTTGAATGTTTCCAGGGATGGGGCATCCACCACCTCTCTGGGAAACCCTTTCAGTGTTTTACCACCCTCATTGTAAAGAATTTTTTCCTTACATCTAGTCTAAACCTACCCTGTTTCAGCATGAAACCATTACCCCTCGTCTATCACCATTGTCCCTACTGAAAAGATTCTCCCCCTCTTTCCTATAGGCCCCCTTTCAGTACTGGAAGGCCGCAATCAGGTCTCCCCGCAGCCTTCTCTTCTCCAGGCTGAACAAGCCCAACTCTCTCAGCCTGTCCTCACAGCAGAGCTGCTCCAGCCCTCGGATCATTCTTGTAGCCTCCTCTGGACACGCTCCAACAGCTCCATGTCCTTCTTGTGCTGAGGGCTCCAGAGCTGGACGCAGTATTCCAGGTGAGGTCTCACAAGAGCAGAGTACAGGGGCAAAATCACCTCCCTCGACCTGCTGGCCACGCTGCTCTTGATGCAGCCCAGGGCACGGTTGGCCTTCTGGGCTGCCAGCGCACATTGCCGGCTCATGTCCAGCTTTTCATCGATCAGTACCCCCAAGTCCCTCTCAGCAGGGCTGCTCTCGATCCTTTCCTCCCCCAGCCTGTATTGATACCGGGGGTTACCCCAACCCAGGTGCAGGACCTTGCACTTGGCCTTGTTGAACCTCATGCGGTTCACACAGAAGAGGGAGGCAGTGTGAAATCCCAAGGACAAAACACTGTACTGGGAGTGCAGAGGGGATGACGGGAAAATGCACCATGTACAACCCAAACAGCACTTTGGTTTCATCTCCCTGGACAGGGCAGGGGGACTTCTTGTCTTGCAACAGTGAAATTCATTGTATAGGGCCCTTTTTCCATTTGGCCAGAGGCAAACTACTGGGTTTTACTTCAGATCCACATCTTTTCTGAGAGTTTTCTTCTGCCACCAGATGGCCAGGGGAACATTGGGCTGAGGAATGAGGTCCTGCTCCTGGAGGCCAGGAGCCAGGAGCTCCTTTATCTCTTTCCGAGGATACAGTGCAGGTTCAGGTTTTGACTACAGTGCATTTCAGTCCTGGCTTGTTGGGACACTTCTTGCTCCTCATGTCCGACTGTGTTGGCCAGGATCACCCTGAGCTGAGGATGGTTTGGACTCAAGTAGAGCAACTACACCAGGATGTCATGATATGAGTCTGGACTAGCAGAGAGTTCCTCGAGGGACACCACCATGACTCTCCCAGCCCAATGGAATCTCTGGTAGCTCAAGCTCAGCTGTTCTCAGGAGAGTGATGCCAACTACCTCCACCCCCAAAGCAGCACCCTATAGCCAGGAAGGGCCCACAAGTGATATGGTCAGAGAGCAACAGCCCCTTGACTGCTGGTTGCCCCAGCAACTTTGCACACACAAACCCTCATGAACCTGTTCACCTTATTCCAATGCAGGGTCTAGCTCTAATTAGGCTTTATGTGACCAAGATGTCTTTAACCTGTCCAACCTGAAGAGAAGAGCACCCCAGGTTATCCAAGCAGTATCCACCTGAGATATCGCAGTGCCAGGAGCTCTGTGTTATAAGCTGCTGCTTTCTCTTCTCCATCTAGAGCTTGTGATTTAAATCTTATCAATGCTGCTAAACTTTTTAATGTATATCAATTGGGTAAAGTTCACAAACAAAGCAGGAATCGATTGGTGGAATAATAAAGTATTGATCATGTCGACGCTAACCGATGAACCTTCAAATCAATAATGAACACAGATCACATTCCCGTAGCACATTCAGTTACTGTTCACTCGGTGGCACGCTCTGTGGGATGGCAGGTGGGAAGAGAAAACCATTTCATAGCTCCACACATTTTGCAAAGCACTGCAGCAGCCACTGCTTCGTGAATATATTTCTCTAGGCACCAAGCACTGCTCAGACGGGCTCTCCATTTCTGTCATCACCCTCTTAGCCCTTTCTAAGCCTGTTTCTGGCTGGAGTTTCTCTCTGGAATGTTGACAGGGAGAAATACTCTGTTGTAGCTGCCTGTGCAACATACAAGTATTTGCCTACCTCTACCAGCAATCTCTCAGCGGACACATTTGAGGGCTACACGTACAGTTTCATGGCAGGATCACCCGAAGGGTTTGCCATCCTAGACTGAAAGCCTGGTCTTTTGCTGTCAGGTTCCCTGCTTAAAGCAGAAAGTTTCTTCTGGGGTTCCCCAGGGAAGACAGGCACCAATATCAGTATTACTTTTGATTACAATAATATTGAATGCACCTGTATTAACAGGCACAAGGACAGCTGTGTATAAGCTGGACTCAGGCAGGTTTAAGATAGGAATGAGAAGAAGGGGACCACATTCTCTGTGATCCCTTGCCGTGCCGCAGCCCGCACCTCCCAGCCAGCGCAGCGAGGCTGGGCTCAGCTCACAGCCGACCCCTAACGTACATGAAACTGCATAATTCCCACCACTGACAGCTTGGTGCTGGAGATTATATGCCTTATGCTCCCCACAATCTCTGACATGCCCATGCATGAGTGCTAGGGAGGGGAGGTCTGCTCCAGCTGACGTCTCGCCCACCACTGTAGGGCTTTCCAGAGGAGCAGGGGCATGTTTCTCTCTGCCCTCCATTGCTCTCTATGAAAATCATGAGCAATTTTGTTTTCATACATCAGAGAAAAAAGCTGCACCCCACTGCCTGGTCCAGACAGGGCTGCGATACCAAATTGTTCTTTTCAGAAAAGCATTTACTGTTTCCAAAGGTTTAAGAGAGCAGGAGGTAGCTCAGTCGGTTATTCACTTGGACTGGGGGCTGTTAGACACAGATCTTAATGGATAGTATTGATTGAAAGAAACAAAGCAGCGGTTTTCTTTCTTTGTATCAAGGGATTTCTAGGCTATGATGAGAAGAGTTTGCTGGCTTACACTCTTAACAACAAAATACCATATTACAAGGTCCCCAGAAGTCTCTCAGGATAGCACAGCAGTGAGAGAAAGAACTGTGCAAGGTGTTAATGGGATAACAAATTAATAGAGAATAGGATTAGCGAGGGACACAGGCTGGTACCAGGGCTCCCAAGGTCTCTGGTGTCGAGGTTTAATCCATTCTTGGCATGTTGTCCTCACTGACAGATGAACACAATGGGAATCCACCTGATTCCTGGTGCTGTTGGGGCAGCTGGGACAGTGATGGCATCATGAGTGCCCAAAATACAATTTTAGGGGAAAACAGCGCCTGAATTACCTGGAAAGGCAGTATAATTCTGTCCTGTATCATCTGAGAAATGTGAGGAAGCAGCAGGCTTGGAAACAGTTTTAAAATCATTACCTGACTCTCTGTTGTCCCATGCAATTTTTCCATCCATCTGCCAGTCATTTTGAAAGGTCAAGAGCAAGGACGTGCAAGTTTGGGGACCTGAGACTCTCTGATGCATCTGATTCTGTTTTTCTGTCATCCACAGGCAATGGCCCTGGCCGCTGAGGCTTCCCGAGCAGGCCATGCCTACCTGCACAATTGTCTGGGCGCGCTGGCTTGGCCACCCCACGGCTGAGGTGACAGTCAAACCCAAAACCATTGTCATTGTCACCTTCCTCACTGAAAGATTCTGAGTCACATCTCCAACTTCAGAATCTTGGACTTGGCAGAGGCTAGTTTTACCAACAGAACAACCCATGCCCTTTCTCGTTTCTCCCGAGGGTGCGAGCCCCCGAGCATTTGGGAAGGCATCACGATCTGTGATGTCTATGCTGCCTGTTGTATTCGATTCTGGATTTCCAACCATTTCAACCAGCACTGGGTATACAAATCCCCTAGGCAGCTTTTCACACCTCAGCCCTCTGCTCCTGCCACTTTGGGCGCCTTTGAAAGTTCTCCTGCCTCTCATAAAATATCGATCTCGGCCTTTTAAGTGAGTGAGAGACCCTAATATCACACCATTCACAAACTGTTCAGTTCTTACTGGCACGAAGACAAAACCAAAAGGGCTTCCACTTCTACTCTGCTTTTAACAGGGAGAAGAGGGATGGGTCACAGGATGGGACCTTTCATTGCCTTTAACGATGATGCTGATTTTGGATAGGCCATGAAGGTCACTGGAGTTTTGGAGGCATAACCACCCCCGCAAGTCCCCTTGGCAGTGGTGCTCAGTTGTGAGTGCCACGCTCTGCAATGCTTCATACAGTACTGCAACACCTCCTTGACAATATTCTGTCTCTTCTTGACTTTGATGAGTCACTTATTATCTCTGCTTTGTTTTTTTAAGGGCCCCCTGTCTTTCCTAGATCATGTTAACAAGACAGCTATGGAGAACAGTGGCCCTAGGGGTCTTCATTATTTTCTCCCAGATTTATGTTCCCTGCCAGTGTTTTGGGCATGGCTGCACAATGATGGGGTCACAGTGAGTTTCCAGAGGTCAAGACCTTGATTCTTTTATTTATAGCTAAATGGGAGGGGAACTCTCAAACTGTTCAGCTGTTGCAGGGCTCCAGTAAGGAAAATGATGACAAGAGGAGGGATATCCACACAGCCACGTCGGAGTCTACACGGTGCTCCGGGTATAAGGAGGTGCCATAGAATGGGGATACAGAGGGGCTCCAAAGCTAATGTTTGGTCCTACGGGAGAATGTGTAGAAGGTGGAGATGAAATACTCAGACTCACATTGCTCAAGGGCATGAGATTGGTGGTGTGGCCTTTTGGCTGGATGCCAGGAGGGGAGACCCATTTCTGTCCCTTTGAAATTAAGATCCTGCAAAAGTTTTACCTCCACCCTACTACGAAGGTGAAGGGAGCAGGGTAACACACACTCCCTATGGGTTATATTCAGTCTTCCCAGAAGAGAGCTGAGCTGGAGACCTCAGCACTCTCTCTCACCCAGCTGACCTACACCTTCGAGCACTGAGCTACAAAGCAGGCTGCTGAGATAACTTTTATTCTCTTCTCCCTGCGTTATTTCCCAGTAGAGACAGTTTTGCACTGCTCATTTCATCCCCATCCTCACAGGCTCTTGCAAGGGCACCCTTGGTGCCTCCCATCATCTTCCCTGACCCCATCTCCACGGGGGGCACCTCCGGCACCATACTTTTTTTTTTTTTTCAACACGCTCTCACTGTTGCTGACAGTAGATTTGCTCTTGGTTAGCAATGGAAATGCTACCACCTTCAGGATTCCCCCACACCTTTCCTCTCCCATCAGGGCCAGTGGAGCTCACGCACCACAAGCACTCTCAGCACCAGGTTTGGTGATGAGCAGGTTACCAGAAAAAGGTTACCATCAAACACTCAGCTGGGAAAAATAATCAGAGCTGCATTCAAATGAATACATCTTGATTTACACCACTGGGTCCACGCTAATTTGGAGCAGCTGGGGACAGGCTTGTGCAAGACTGCTATAAAAAGAGATTCTGCCTACCAGCCCTTCCTCTCTTACAGCTCTAACCCATAATTTAGTAAGTGATAGATGACCTAAAGAAATTCCTGGGTAGCTGTAAAATGGGAGGGGAAAAAGAAACAATTTTACTGTGTAGGCTACCACTGGCAAAGAAGTGATTGTACTGGTACTAAAAAAGGTAAGAAAGCTAGAAGGTAGCAATAATGATGCATGAATCTCAGCATTCAGGAGGCATCATAATGGCTAATGATTGAATGAAGGGTTACAGTGGACTGCTAACGCCCACGTTTCTCTGAAACGGCATGCTTTGGCAAATTCAATATTTAAAAGTCCTCCTGAAGACTTATTAAAGCTGATAAAATTGTTCAAGGTTTGAGGAATAATGAGCTCCAAGGGTTTGGGTTTTTTTGTTTTGTTTTTTGGGGTTTTTTTCCAAAGAATTCAAGAAAATCATGAGTCCTATCCTTGGCTAAATCTGTTACAATACAGGTGAAACTCAGTATCAGCTATTTTCCTATTAGGTGGTTTCAGAAGCTTCTTGTTTGCTTGATCTTCTCTGCTTTATGTTGGATTAAAACATAGTGCACAGAAAGGGCCTGAATGGCGTGTATTTAGCTCAGCCTAGGCAGAGCAACCCACTGCTGCCTTAACTGGTGAATTCATAAAGATTTAACATACCTTCCTATTTGAGAAAGGAGCTGGAGGGATCAGACATGATGCACAGGGAGAAAAAGCAGCCCAAAGTATTTCTTTGGCCCTCTCCAATTTCTTGTTCGATATTAACGGGAGCATTTTGTGCTTATGTAAGTTAGATATGTGCCAAAGAAATTTGAATCAAGGTGTTAATACTTAATGCAAACATATTCCCTGCTGTTTCCCAGGGTTTAAAAAGGTGATCAAGACTTATTAGGATTAAGGGCTCATTTCAGCTGAATTGATCAGATGGCATTTGGGTGTAATTTAAGCTAAAAATACAGAGAAGGAATGAGCAGATCTTATTTCTTTATAAAATCGTCTCCCCCTCTCCCTCTTTCTTTGCCATGCACACATGCGTATGTGTTTGCACTTACCCTGAACAACATTGCCTGGGTTTGGGGTGGGTTTTTTGTACACTGAGAAAGGTTATTTGGACTGGATCTGCAGTGAAGATAGCGATGCCTTGCTTCTCATCTGACGTATTTAAACATGTTCCCTTCCCACATCACCTGTGCCTTTTTGGTCTCAAGACACGAAGGCTGATTGTCCGCATTGCTTGAGCCACGCGGGGACTGATTTAGCTTCCACCATCATCATCATTTCACAGTTCCAGTCACTGCTATTTCTTGGAGTATGTACTGAAATGTGTCCAGACAGTGAAAACTAGAGCTGGAAGATGAGCGGTGAGGGATGTTCTTTGGTGGTACAACATTGCCATCTCATGGTGCAGGTGCATCCCTACAAAGTCTGCAGCGATACTCCCATCCACAGCGTTCAAGGTCGGAGCTCCGAGTGCAGTCCTGCTGCAGAAAATCCAGGTAAGCAAGCAAACTTCACCAGCCTACTCCCAGCCCTAGAGATGGAGGGCCTTTACCAGGATCAGTCTCAAGACAGGGGTTTTCGTCCACTCACCAGCAACCTCTCACCGGTCCTGTTTCCCCTGTGACAATCCTGCTGCTGTTTCTGCACCCGTCTCCACTTCAGAGATCTTCTGTTAATTCTCATTTTCTCAAGCTTCACTAATAATTTCCCATGCGGCACCATATCAAATGCTTTATTGAACTCTAGATAGATTAGATCTACCAAATTTCCCTTGTCTGGAAAACCAATTATCTTATCAAAGGAAGATGTCAGCACAGTCTGGCACAAACTGCCTTTGGTAAACCTGTGTTGCACTTTATCTCATTTTTCTCAGTGCCTTTAATTAATGTTTCCTTCAGAATTTGTCCTACAATCTTGTGTATAACTATAAATGGGTTAAAACATCCATAGCTGGCTAGTTCATGCTTTTCATTTTCCTTATCTTCCTTTACTTTTCTTATAATCCATTTGCTTGTGGGGGTTCAATCAGTGCCATTTGACCTGCAGAACTCATTAGAAATCTCTGTGCTCCCCTCTGCACACCATGCGCTGCTTCTCCCCAAAGGCGATGGAGATCTCCCCAACCCCTCAGGCTTCATCTGGTTCCCCTCCAGGGTCCTGCTTTTACCACAGATGTGGCTGCTTTTGTTCCCCACCTCTTGGTCTAGGTAACTGTCTGTCTTCGCTCCCCAGTCCACGTTGCCTTTGCCGTAAAAAACTAGCTATCGGTTTAATTTGGAGGGAATGCTTTGATTCCCCTTTAGCCTGGTCCTGCTTTTGCTGGCTGTCCCCCTTTCTGTCTACATAGGATGTATTTTGCTACAGGAAACTTTCAATGATTTTCTTTCCCTTGTGTGTGCATGGTCATGTTCAGTCTGGCTCTAGCCTTCTCCTCATTTTGAAATACTGTTCTGCTGTCCTGACACTTATGTCCATCCCTGTCACCTCTCCATCCACTCTCCCTACTCTGGAGATCATAGAATCATAGGATGGTTTGGGTGGGAAGGGACCTTTCCAGGCCACCTATTCCAAACCCCCTGCAGTGGGTCAGAGGGACATCTTCAACTGGACCAGGTTGCTGGAGCCCTGTCCAGCCTGACCTGGAATGTTTCCAGGGATGGGGCATCTGCCACCTCTCAGGGCAACCTGTGCCAGTGCCTCACCACCCTCGTTGTGAAAAATTTCTTCCTAATATCTAGTCTGAACCTCCCCTCTTCCAGTTTAAAACAATCACCCTTTGTCCCCTTGCTACAGGCACTATTCAAAAGTCTGTCCCCATCTTTCTTATAAGCCCACTTTAAGATCTGGAGCCTATCTCAGTCCCTCATATGAGCACAAATTTCCAAAGAGTGGGGAGTGGAAGGCAAGAAGGGATGGCTGCAGGTTGTCCATGTAGGACAGGTCTTCATGGCTCTAACACCTTTGCAACTCCCAAGTAACTGCAAAAATATTGCCCTTGGGAGAGAAGAGGTCCTTCTCCAAACATGCCAGTGCAGAGTGTTGCTCATGGGAAGGTGTCACCCCCTCTCTGATGTCATGGATGCACAAGTAGTCAGCAGAGTCAATGAGGGTAAGTAAGTTCCTTCTGAATTTTAGCCACCAAAAGGTAATTCTGGTTTTTCTCATCAGATAATGACATGGCATGACTGAAATGAAGGTAACATGGAAATGATTGGTTCCTCCACTCTGTTGTAATGGACAAAGGGTCTGTACAATTCCAGAATTATTCCAGATTCTTGCAGAAAAAAATCATGAATTCTGGAGAGGGGTATTCTTATTATCACTGTGAGGCAGCAGAGCAACTTGCTAACATGCTGGGCCCAGAAGTTTAAACTTTGCTAAACATTTGTAATAAATGTCCCCTCCAGCTGACCCAGCTGTCAACAGGTACTTGCTCACATAGGTTGGGGAGCTGGAGATGCTCACAGTGATCCTTTTTGTCATTGTGTATTCCTAAAAAAAAAAAAACAAAAACCAAAAAACACAAAAAAGAAACCACCTAGAAAATGCAGCCTTCCCAGCAGTCTGCTAGTTTTGTTCTGGCAGATGCTCAACCAAATGTTGTATTTTGGCATGGTGGGATCCCGTCTTTTTTGAAACCATCCTATTGGACTCATGTCAAAATATGCTGACAACTAGATTGGGCCTCTTGGAAAGTCTTGTGATTTGCAAATTTTCTACATTACAGAGCCATGGCAGCTCTTTGGATAGAGGTGCCCTGTTGATCATGTGAAAAGGGAGGGTGGATGGAGACTGAGGGAGGCAGTGTGGGGACTTGCTAATCACCATGGGGAGGAAATAACGGAGGTGAAGAGGGACTCATTACTTCTCCCATAAACCCCCCTGTGATGGCAGGGGAGACCGGTCTGTGCTAGCACAGTCACTGGAGTGCCTCCCAGGCAGCTCTGCAGCCCCTTCTGCCTTTTTTTCCACTCCCCAGGTTGTCAGCTAGCTGGAGGAAAGCCATCTATCACAGCTGATCCACTCTGTCCTCCAGTTATCTAGATTTAGCTTGCAAGTGCATAATTTATGGTCAGTTGGTTCATCTCTTCTGCTCTTTGTCAATGCACAGCGTTTTATGGATGAGCTTGTGAGAATAAAGCTACAATACTTTGGTGTCCATGAGCAGGGAAAGCCCCACCTCCAAAGTACATGAGCCAAGGAGGAACACACAGGCCATGGGAACAAACGGGCTAATAGGTGTCGATAAGTGGTTTGAAGCAAACAGCCTTGTCATCCTCCTTCACAATCTTTGGATCAGGAAGTCATTCTGCTGAGATTTGTTTTCCTTTCTTCCCTTTTACATAGGGTAAAGCAGGCAGAAAGTGAAGCTGTTATTAGAGGCAGAGCTCCAAGAAATCAAGAAAAAAAATCTCAGAAGCACGAGTCATGTGCCCCAAACTGAATTTACCTGGAAAAAAACTGGTAGTGTTATACACAACCTTATAATGACTTTATCTCTGTTATGATTGTTGCTGTTGTTCTGGTTAATACCTTCTCACTTAAAAAAAAACTAACACAACCCTGTAGCAACCACTACAGAAATATTATTTGCTTGTGTTATTCTTTAGGTGGTTCCTGTGCTGGAGGCAGTAAGTAATTACAATCACTCAGTACATAAGAGAAATTCATTCCAGTAATAACAACAACATTTATTATTTTTGAAATACGAATCTGATGAATTCATGAATATAGAAAGCTCTTGTTGCTGGCTGTCCACAAAATGGTAATAAAATCAAGCATGATTTTCTGATAGACTTTTGCTGTGGACTTCTAATGCAGTTACTGCAGAGGTGCATCCGTCAGAGCTCAGCACCCAGCTGCTGGCCTTGCTGTGTCTTTGGATCCAGCTTCTCACAGCGGCAGCAGGCAGCTGTCTGGTATTGATGAGGGGGAGGCATCAGCTGCTCTGTCCCATAGGGCAGGCATCAATGTGGGGCTGATCAACCTGCCCAGGGCACTGGGCTAACAGAGCATTTACAAATGTTTCTTGTATTATAAAACCTTAGAGGCAAGGCAACCGCTTGTCTGGAGTTTTACCATTCTACAGTGTTTCCCTTTTTTAGGGGCTGGGAGCTCTGTGGGGTCCAGCAAAACCAAGCTTGCAGCAGTGGGTCGGACCTGGGTGGGTTTGCTCTGGACCACCTTGCTCACATTCAAACAGCCTGTAAATGCTGATGGGCTCTGCTTGGTGGGGGCTCTTGCCTCACAGGTTTGACACAGTCTGAATCTCGGCGGCTGAAATATAATCTGTAGCCTGTAAGCGGGTAGTTTGCACTGGCTCTGCTCAGAGGTAACAGAGTTGTTTCTAATGGGAGGAGATTTTTAGAAAGTGGTTTTTTCCAAGTGAGGCCCCCAAGCTCTAATGGTGTTTGCACTCTGATACGCCGGCACAAAAATCCTTCGTGATGTAAAGCCAGATTTGGGAGCACCCCCAACCCAACCATCCCCCTCTATACTGGACTGACAGTGTCATGCCTTCAGTTAACAATCACTTCTGAAAAAAACGAAGGTTGTCCAATGCAGAAAACACTTTAAATCAGTTAGTTCCCCAAAGTCCTCACATGATGTATAAATTAATATTGCAAAGGCTGACTAAATTAAAGCAGAGGAAGGCTATAATAATGCATGTGTGTTAGCAGGGAGTGATGCCATCACAAGCTGGGAAGTTGCAAAAAGCTTAAAGTTAGGTATATAAAGGTAAACTCTTCTCATGTTGCAGATACGGTGGTTGCCTTTTTTTTAGTCATTATACTAGCTTTATCTCTAAAGCTGTATGGATGTTGCAAGTGTTAGAAATATAAATATGGAAACCTTTAAGCACAAATGTATTGCTTTACAATTGCTTGTAATTTGGCACAACCCAGTTCCTTGCATTACTTTCTCTGATATTTTTTTTCCTCTGTGCATTAGTGCCTATGGCCCTGCCTTCCTCAGAATTGACTGACAAGCTCGCCTTCGAGAGATGTAGCTCTGGGTCCCTCTGTTTATAACAAAGTGGTATGAGCTTCACTTCTGTCCATATGCATGTAAGGTATAAGTGATTTACTGTTTCCCAAGCGGCAGCTATTGATTTTTGGTAAAATATCTAAACACATTATTTTAACTTCTCTGTTGCTCAAAAGGAGCAAGCATGTTTTCTACCATATCAACATAATTCTAAAAAAGACACAAGCTTTCAGTAAATACCAAAAGATATACATGCTGGTAGTTAACAACAGCAAGTAGGATGCCTGAAGGGATTAGCGTACAAAGGGAGCAAATCCAGGCATGTTTCTTCCCTGTTTTGTGAACACTTAGACTAGCCTTCAAGAGGCCTTACTCAAAACTGAGTACTGTAGGGTGAGGAAAGGTTTACTCCCCTTGTCATGGCACTTAGGAGGCCATAGTTGGCTACTGTGTCTGGCTTTGGGCCCCCAATGTAAGACAGATATTGGCAAACTGGAGAGGAAGTAGTGGAAGGCCACCGGGATGGTTATGGAGGATGTTCAAGGAGAGGTCAAGGGAGCTGCATTTGCTCACCCCAGAAAAGAGGAGGTGAAGGGGGTGTAGTTGCTGTGGTTTACTATTTAAGTATTTATAGGGAAGGCTGAGCCAGACTTCTCTTGGAAGTGCACAGCAAAACAGTGAAAGGTGATGGTGAAAACCTGGGCACAGACTGCAGCTGAAGGCACCCGAATTCAATTGCTGTAACTTTCTGAGGTGGTTGTCAGATGGGCTGAAACTTTTCTAGAAAGAGGACTTTGGGGCTGCCTCTGCAAATGACAGCATCAGTTGGCTCATTTGGGACAAGGGTCTGTGTTTCAGAAGGCAGATCTGGGAAGTGTGAGCGGGTGATGAGTCCTGAGGAACTTATCCAACCCCTGCGCTTGGCAGTGGTCACAGGTGCAGACCTTTGTATGGTTTAGAAAATGAGATATTGTTTAATATTATTTAATAACCTGGTTTGGGTGATGCTCAGATAATGTATGGAAATGTAGTGTGTTATGCTTCTAGAGGAATGCCAGTGCTTGCATGGGCTGCTGGCCTTCAGGCCCTGGCTTCTCTTCTCAAAAGGATGAGAAATTATCCTTTTGAATGTTACTGGGCCCAAATCCAGACCAGCGGCTGGTTGGGCTCATGGAGCGCAGTACTCAGCTGTAGCTGGAGCATCCTCAAGCAGCCACATTGACACACCTCCATTTTTGGAGGAGATCTCTAGAGCAGTTATGTTCGTCCTTTCCTGGAGTAAAACTGAGGCAGACTCCCTAGATCAGGAATAAAACAAACTTCATCTCTAAGTGATTTTTGTAGGATTACTGTGTCTAAGGTTATTCGGGATAACAACAAACGTCTGCAGGGTCTCTGCTATGGAGAAGACAAAGGCTTGGGTGGGCTCTAGAGCAGAAAGCCGGGCTGTCCCAGTGAGCTCTGTCCCTGCTGCAGAGCATGGGGCAGAAAAAGTTGAACATCTGCAGCCCAAGACACTAGATGTGCCACTAGAAGTGGCCAGCATTGCATGTGAACCAAACCTGAGCAGGCAGAGCAGGGGCCAATGCTGGCGCAACACTTCCCCTATAACCGTGGTGAGCCTCCCATGGTGTTCAAGGCTGAAATGTTGGATGTGCAGTGGCATGGAGAGGTGAAGGGAAAGCGTGACTAGTCACCTTGCTGAGAGCAGCGGCCTCTGCTGTAGACTGCTTATGTGACACGGGTGTGTTTTTTTGCCTCCCAGGCTTTCAGGGACCCAAATGCACGTGCTGGGCTGGCAGGGCACAGGCGAGGTCATGGCAGTAGCATCTGGCCCATTGCACCATGGGGCAGGAGAATGGGGCGATTGGTGAGATGCTGGCAGCTCACAGCACCTAGGCAGGGGTCTGAGAGGGCACAAAGAGGTTTGCCTCAGTTCATCTGACTTATTAAGAGGCAGAATGAGTCCAGCCCTCAAAAGCACATTTCTGAGACAAAGATGATGATTCAGGAGAGCAGAGCCCAGCCAAATCCTGGGTCTCTGCCTGTAGAGGTGCAGGGATAGGCAGAAGAATCCCCTAAAATAAATAATCCCATTTCTGCCTTAAAGTGCTTTCCCAAATGCTTCCACCAAGCAGCCAGGGCTGTGGACAGCCTGTATTCATGCACAGCCCTCTCACCTTCTCCTGCACCTTGAGCCTGTGCATTTTGGCTTTTAGCATCCTCTCCCCTATATGCAGTGATGGAGGCTGCTCCTGGCTGTAACTTTACACCGCCTTTTCTGCAGGAGTGGGTTGCATAGAAAATTCCCCTCCTGGCTCCAGGTCAGGGGTCTCCGCAGCACGTCAAGGTGACGGGGGGAGCTGGTGCACGAGAGGGATGCTTTCACGTTGTGCAAGATAAAAGCTGGGCTGAAACTTGTAACAGCAGCTGCCATCTGCTCCCATGCGTGCCCCTGTATTAATGCACCGTCTAGGCTCAGCAGACCCTACATACGTGCACTGGGAAAGGAGGGAGGGATGTGTTCATCCTCAGAGGAGCTCCCAGTTTGGGAGCTGGCCACTGGCCATCCTATTTCCTTGCAGATCGGACTGCGGGTGATGGGCCTGAGCGAGTGTTTGCCGAAGGAGAGGGTTTCTCGCAGAGAGGTGTGTCGGGGCGCGGGGGCTCCTCACCCACGTCATTGCCTGAGGGATGACTTTGGAACTGGTGCCCTCCTGGCATTTTTGCCCAGGGTGCTATCTGCTGATTAAGCCCTGACTATCTCGATAGCTTTCTGTGGGGACTGTTTGCTCTGCCTTGCTACGGCAATATTAACTGCTCTTGCATCCTCCGCCAGCTCTCCGCAGCAGGAAACACGTACGCGGGAGCGCAAACAAAGCCGGGGGCAGGCCCTGCGCGCCCTGCAGTGGGGCGAGGTGAGGTGCCCCCGAGCCGACCGGCAGCAAACCGGCACGCCCTGGCGTATTTGGTGGCTAGTTTTAAAGAGCAGGCAAACTAGCTTTTTGCTGCCATTGCAAGCTATGGAGGGGATGAGCTGAGCACTTTTTGGTGGCTTATAAGCACTAAGTGGTTGCTGTTGGTGGAGAAGGGTGATTTTTCCAAGTGGCAAATGAGTGTTTGTGCTTTGCTTGCATGTGTGCAATAGATGGGGCTGCCAGCACTGACCCCGAGCCAGGGTTTGTGTCCCAGTGGGATGCTCTGGTCTCCTCGCGCAGGCTGAGTGACACTGGCCCAGTGCAGGTAGGAGGGGTGGGATTTCTCTTTGGTGCTACAGCTCTACTGCTTACTAATTCTGCTGTCCCAGTACGGGACAGCCACTGAAGTTCATACCCCTCACACCCCAGGGCCAGAAAAGCTCTGGGGGATCCTTCCAACGTGAGGTGGGTCATCCCAATCCTGGGGGCACCTGACAAGGCTCCTGTACCACTTGAGGCATCCTCGTGGGGACAAGCAGAAGTTCTGATGGATGAGCAAACCTCCCTCCCTGCCTGATCTCCAATGGGGAGATGGGCAGGCATCTGAGCTTGTCAGGCAGCCAGTTTGGGATGTGTGGTGCTGCTTGGGATGTGTCTGTGTAGGAGGCCTTGTTGTTGCCTGCCTTGGAAGTATTCAGAGCATCAGTGTCACTCCAGCATAGTTGTTCTTTGCTATAGGGCAAAGAGATCTAAGCTATGGTGTAAAGCAGCCTCCACAGGAGTGGTTCTAGATGCAAAAAGAAAAGGCTTAATATGCTGTAAACCACCCCTAAAAGGTGCAAACAGTCTGTTTATTGGCCCCCACTTTGCTTAGACCCACCCACCTCACCTGGCCCTGGCAGAGGGCGTTTGGCCACCTGAAGGACCTCGCACTGCGTGCTCCTGTGTGCCTGCACCTTTGAAAACACAGCCCTAGCTCCTTCTTTGGCCTTATCTCAGCACACCGAGAATGCAAACACCAGAATTGGTGGAGAGCAAGCCATGAGGCTGCTCCAAGCCCTGGCAGGGCAAAAGACAGTGGAGAGGCAGTGCAGCTCCTCTGGCAAAGGGCTCTCCACTGGCTGTGGATACCTTCCAGTGTGGTTCAGCTTGGCTTTGCTCCCCAACAGACTGCACGCTTTGCCTCCTTTTTGCAGCCAAGAGGTGAGTTTTGCTTTATCTCTACGAATGTGTCAGGTTGTGGAAACAGAAGGCAGGTGAGAAGTGGCGCGGTGAGAAGCCCCTTCACCGGCATGTGTTGTTGGAGGTTGGAAAGGCTGCATTAATTACAGTCTGCACTGAATACGATATATTCTTCTACAGGTTTTCTGTTTGAAAGAGGTTTCCAAATGTGCTCGGTGTTAAATCTGGAAGGAAGTTGGCTTTGAAGTGCGCGCACGTGCCCTAACTTGATTGTAGCTGTAATTTACTCCAGCAGATTCTGTAAAGACGTGAAAGTAAACCTGTGTAGGTTCAAGTGATGCTGTGCATGTTACAGATGGGGGCTGCCTTGGGGGGCTATTCCCTGCCAGGAGACACAAGGACAGTCACCCAGATGGATGGGTGCAGACCCAATTGCAAGCCCCACTGCTTCTTAGAGGAAAGCTGCAGTGTTGGGGATAGACAAGGGGATGGGAGTCTCTCTTTGGAATCCCAGGGGATGCCCAGGAGCTGTGTGGATGAAGATTCAGTGCCAGCAGAGTTTGGCACTGCCGGAGGACTGTGATATGTGCATTATTTACCTGTGGTGCATAAACCATAATTCATAATGCAGGTGACTGGCTTTGAATATTCTAAAACTCAAATCAGTACAGGGCAGTACAAACTGCAAGCTGCAGGAGCTGTTGTTTTTTTATTTTTTTAAATAAAATCCTTTTGGCAAATAAGGAGAAGACTTGTTCCCTGTGAAAGCTTAGCCCCTGTTCCGAGTTCCTGCGAGGCTGGTGGTGCCCCGTGGGCTGCACCAGGAGGGGATCCCTCTGGCTGCTGCAGGGGCCGGCTGTGATGTGCAGGAGGTTGCAGCCATGCGGATGCACCCCACTGCATATCATGGCTGGCCCCCGCAAAAGCTGGAGGTCCCTGCAGCGGCCAACCCCGGCAGTTTGTTTTACTCCCTTCATTGGAATTTACTGAAAAATCCTGCTGTACCTTCCCACCGCACATGTCTCATGGACACCTCAGAGGAATTGTCACACGGCAGTAACAGTGCCACGGTGTGCTGGCATTCGTCGTAATCTCTCTTGTAGTCTCCCACCCATTTTCATCCTGCACTTGAAATACTGAAATTGCCCGGAGAAAAGAAATATCTTTACAAGATGGGCCATCAAGCCAGCATGCTGTCTACTCCATCCAGAAAAGCAACCCACTCAGCAGGGTAATCTATTCAATGGCTGGGATTTATTTTTAACATTCAGTTCTGCAGCCCTTTTAACTTGAGCAGGGAAGTGAACATTTTGATAACAGCAGCCTCCAGGTCAAATGTGATGAGAATTCATAACTCGCCACATAGGGGTTTCGGAAAACCAACCAAGCAAAACAATTTCCCAGAATGAGATGATGAAGATTCACGTTTCTCTTCACAATGTCATACACAGAGCTAGTATCTGTTGGAGTGTCTGCTTATTCTCTCCCCACAATTTGTGAATAAAATCCCTCCCAGACTAGTTAAAATTTTAACACTCTTGAGAATAAGGCTTTGCTAGGCTGCTCGTAAAGACTTGAGACAGTGGATCTTCAGGCCATCAAAGAAGAAATATTAATCCGGTAATGGGAAGGTCCTGATGGTCACATTTCTAATCAAAGCAAATCCTGGGTTTTCTGCTTCAAGCAAACCTTGCCAAGAGAGTGGCATCAGGTTTTTTGAAATTGCAAGGAACAGCAGGAGGGAGCTCCAGTCCCCAGACTACACTGGAGCAGCACAGAAACAGCAGCAGGCAGAGCTTAGGTCAGAGCTGGCACAGGGTGGGGGGAAGAAGGGGAGAGAGAAAAACAAAACAAAACACACACCCCAAAAAAAAAAAAAAAAAAACCACAAGCAAAAAAGCCCAACCAAAAAACCCAACAAAAAGCCCCCTGAAAATCTGGCCAAACAGAGATCAGCGAGTGAGCTGCTAGAAGGCAACTTTTTCTTTGTCTTATTTTCAAATGGCTGGAGTAAGTCAGAAGCATGTGTCTGAGAAAGAGGCAGGATGGGAATGTGGAAGGAAATATTGTAGTTCAAGTACTGTATTTTATTTTAATCTCACTTCTGCTGGTGTTTCCCAAGCCCTCTTGTGCTGGGCTCAACAGCGGGCGTTCGTGCTGTACCTGGGCATTGCTGGGGCTCTGGCATTCTGCAGTACAGGCTGCTTTATCGGCAGGATTTGGAACAAGTTATTTCCAAACCGCTTGTATTTGTTCTCTATTCCCTGTCTTCCGTCCAAATTTGATATCTGCAGGGAGGCCCTGAGCACGGGGTGCTGCCTCTTGCAGCAGGGGCTCCTCTGCAGATAGCCGGGGTAATGAGAGAAAGTGAGGAAAAACCAACAATAATAATAATAAAAAAGCAGCATTCCCTCCTCTGCAGGCTGCAAACCTTCTGGCTGTGTCCAGCATATCGTACCCACAGCCACATTGGTTGGTGTAGTATTGCCACCTCCTTCACCCCTGGCATCTTCTCCCAAGCTGTTGTGGAACTCAGGGTGTAATGAGAAACTCCATGCAGTGGCAACGGAAAACAACAAAATGTGCTATGCGGCATGGAGAGCTGTACTAATGGGAACAGTCTTTGCTTTAATACATAATCTGATGCGATCTAGTGCTGAGAAATGGATCAGGAGGCACCACAGCTTCAAGCGCGTGCTCAGCGCTTGCAGGGGAATTTGCACGGGGTTTGCTACGCTGCGGACTTATCTATATTCTGGCTGGGTGACATGGTAAATTGTCTCGTTAATTAACAGAGCACATAGAGCTGTGTTTCCTCCCATTCCCTTTAATTAATCAAGCTTTCAGTGCTTCCAGGGGTTGCTTGGACACTGGACTGTCATTCAAAGCATCTCCCCTCTGTTGGACCCTGGCTCCCGGTCTCTGCAGAGGAAACGTGGGCTGCTCAGATGCAACCTGGTGGCATTTCAGGAGGGAATTTCCTTGTGTCACAAGCCTGTCAAGCACAATGCAGATGAGATTCAGTCCTGCTTCTCACTTTCAGGAACTCCCTGGTGCTGCACGGGCTCGTGTCGTAGCAAGACCAGGAATGAGGAGCTGGGCTAGGCTGATGTAGGCATGAGATGAGTCTCAACTAAAAACTTGCCCCTTCTTTGCCCTTTTAGGTGGTTCCCGCTGGCCCCAAACCATTTCTGGGACTGAGATTCAGCCCACAGCAGAGCCAGTTTTCCTCTGTCCTCATCAGTCTCCTGCCTTCAGAAATTCCTTTGCATGCTTCAGTCAGTTTGGGTGTCTTCACCAGAGAGATGGGCTTTAAGGGAGGCTGATTGCCACCGTGATGGCAAACAAACAAGCTGGGAATGTGGATCTGTCAGAACTATAATCCAGGTAGGTCCTAGTTCCTTGCTTGTACAAAACCGTCTGCTTTCTATCCTGATATCTGCTTCTCTCTGGCTCTTCTGCAGCCCCCATCCCTGCAGGACCCGAGTCACTCAGCCTTCAGGGCTGAAGTGTGAGCAGAAGGGCCAGATTGAGAAACAGACTTTGGTGCCTAGGTACTAATGTTTTAGCTTTGGCTGACACATTCCAAACCTTCCCCATGGTGGTACTCACAGCCCCCTTGGCCACCTAATTCCATCAACACATCAGGATTTGCTCCTCAGATGGCCAGGACATCTCCTGCTTGCGGATAAGCACGTGTTGGCATGAAGCCGCAGTGCTTGGGAACGGTTTGCTATGCCAGCCTGCCCCAGGGATAGACTTGGAGTTCCTTGTCTTGGAATGGGGTGAGGTGATCCTTCTTGCCTTGCTCTCCCCGCTCTCTCCCTTGGTCCTTCCCTCTCTGCCAACCCAATGACTGCATAGCTGTGCCATGAGGCATAGCCATGTCTCTCTTCTCCAAGGCCTCTCCTGGTCCCCCATGCATGTCTGGAAGTGAGGACATGGGGCCCCTGTACTTCACCCCTCAGGGTAGATCCCTCTGCACCATAAGACTTCTCACCAAGTTTGTCCTGGGGGAAAGGCATGAGCTTCACCAAACTGCCTTCATGCTATGCTGTTCAAAGCCGTGTGTCCTACCATTTCCTCGTCTTGCTAAGTAATAACACTGGCATATATTTTTTCTGTTCCTTGTCTCTCCCAAGCATCCATGTCCGAGGCATGACCCCAAAGGCCCAGGGAAAGCAAGAATGTTGAAGAAAATCCAGATATGCCTCTGCTTCTTCTTTGTCTCGGCCATTTTGTATGAGATCTCCCTGCTGTCTGGCTGCTTCTTCTCCTACATGCCTATGTCCAAGCACTTCCTGACACCTGAGCAGGTCTTGAACCTTGGCAAAAGCATCATCTTTCTAGAGACAACAGAGCGGCTGGAGCCGCCCCCGCTGGTGTCCTGCTCCGTAGAATCTGCCGCCAGGATTTACCCAGACCGGCCCATCATCCTCTTCATGAAGGGACTTACAAATGACACAGCTTTGGACTTGAACTCCAGCTACGCAGCCTTCTCGCTTTTGTCTTCTATGAAGAATGTCTTCATTTTTCCTCTCCAGATGGAAACTGTCTTCCAGGAGACCCCTCTGCTCCAGTGGTACAACCAGGTGAGCATTATAATAAGGGAAAAATAGGGAAAAGGGAAAAATAGGGAAATAGGAAAATAGTTACAAATAGTGGGGGGAAAGGTCTGAAGTAGACTTAAAATGAATTGAGTAATAGTTTGGAATGGTTTGGAATAGATCCATTTCTGCCATGTTTTGCAGTGTATTCATCTATCTGTTTACTGAACACATTATCAGCATTTTCCCCCCTATCTGGAGAATCAGATCTTTTGGCAAATGGAACATTGGTAAAAATAGATTGCATGCATGTTTTGATAAAACATCGCTTAATAATCATTCTCAACAGAAGCTAGTTGAACGAAATGTGCTGTCCGAGTCATCTGAGCTCTTGTTAATGTTGCCACACACTGACAGAGCCTGCAGTAGATATGATGCAGGAGAGATTTCAGTTATTGTGACAGCAATATGCAAAGCTCCACCTTGGAAATAAGTTCCTGACAAACTGCTTGCAAGTGGCTCTTGTCAAATTTGTTTGGTTCCGTCTCTGTGCAGGACAGGTGTATTTCCTCCAAACTCTTCCTTCTCCTGAGAAAAAATGACTCCAAATACCAACAGTGCCAACAAAACCCCTGCAGCCTGTTTCCAAGAGCTGGGAGTGATCAGGGAGTGTGTTAAGTGGGTTGTGTCCCACTGAAATAGCAGGCAATGATTCATGGTATCATTGATTTAACTTTGTGGGTTCCATCAAAAACACCGTGCAATGTTCCTGCATTCATTTACTCTGCACTGCCCCTTTATCTTGTTCCAATAAAATTCAATAGCTGGAGAAGGAAAGGCAGTCAGTGACATTTGCAGGGGTGCAGGTGCAGTTTTATGGTGCTATTCGCAGCCCAATGGATGGATATGATACGTTCTCTCCCAGCAGCATCATTGTC
The DNA here is from genome assembly GCA_000699545.1 of Podiceps cristatus. NCBI lineage: Eukaryota > Metazoa > Chordata > Aves > Podicipediformes > Podicipedidae > Podiceps > Podiceps cristatus. The sequence continues at coordinate 27,826 of KL285479.1, forward strand.
TCACCTTTCCAACTCTGCAGGTAGTCCCAGAGCAGGAGAAGAACTGGGTCCATGTCAGCTCCGATGCCAGCAGACTGGCGCTTATTTGGAAGTATGGGGGCATCTACATGGACACGGATGTCATCTCCATCAGGCCCATCCCCGAGGAAAGCTTCCTAGCAGCACAGAAGTCACAGTTCTCCAGCAATGGGATCTTTGGCTTCCCTGCCCACCATAAATTTGTTTGGGACTGCATGGAGAACTTTGTTCTCAAGTACAATGGGAACATCTGGGGGAACCAGGGGCCCTTTTTAATGACAAGGATGCTCAAAACCATCTGCAATCTCACAGATTTCAAAGGCACTGAGGACCACAGCTGCCAGAACATCTCCTTCCTCAATCCCCAGCGCTTCTACCCCATACCATACCCAGCCTGGGGCCGGTACTACCAGGTGTGGGACAAAAGCCCCAATTTCAACCACTCCTATGCCCTCCACTTGTGGAACTTCATGAACCATAACCGGAAAGCTGTGGTCGCAGGCAGCAATACGCTGGCTGAAAAACTGTACAAAGCCTACTGCCCCACCACATACGAGGACCTGATCCAGAACGCAGAGTGGAAGGGTTTCACACGCTCTGAGGATGCTGTGTGACATGGTGTAAGGAAGAGGGGACCCATCCCTCCAGCCCTCCCCATTCTGGGGCCAAAACAGAGTCACCGTTGGTGTCAGTAGCTGGCTTTGTAGGACAGAGACTGACCTTTTCATAACCACCATCCCTACTCCCCCAGGACACTGAGGAGCACGTGCAGAATGGTGATGTGTATCCATCGGACGTAGCCTCCAGTGACACTAAGGACATCTTTGCCTCAGTTATGTCTTCTTATAGGTGCTCACGCACCAAACCTTCCTGAATCAAATGGACTTACGGGCCTTACTAGTGAGTTTTTCCAAGGGAAAAGTTCCTTAAGAAATGCATGGCCTCCTGGGAGGAACTTCAGACATACCTCGGCACCTCTCGGCAGTATTGGCAGCTACCCGTGTCAGAAAAGCCACAACACAACAGGCTTTGGACTGTGCTGAGTCCTCTGAGGCAAGTGTAATGCAAATGTATAGGAGAGGATAGGTGACAGTAATTGCTAATGAAGAGAAGCCCAAACTACTGTCTTTTCATTAATCTGTGTTTTTCTCATATGAACTTTGCACCCTACGTTTTCGAGAGGGACCTTACCAGTGCAAGTGAAAATAAAATGGTTAATAAGCCACCACTCCTCTGAGCTTTCTTTCTGCTGCATGCCCCTGGAAATTTAGTCCTATTTTTCAAGTGTTTGTGCTCCTGCACTTCTACTTTGGCTTCTTCCAGGAAGGGGCTGCACTGCCCTGTCCTCCGAGGCCAGTTCTGGCTGCAGAGTTGCATCTGCCCTTGGAGAGGAGGAGCTGAGGCACCAAGAAATGGGGGGGGTTGCCCCTCCAGGACTCCCAAATCCCTCTGAAATAAATGCATTCCAACTACTCTGCAAATGAGGTGCAGCAGCTCTAGAAAGGTCCTGGTCACTTTGTCCAGCTGTGACACCTATTTTTTCCTTTTTATTTCCATTCTGGGTTCCCATGTTGAATTGTTTTGGTCTCCTTCCCACTTGCTGGCATCCTTCTCACCCCAAAGGTGCTGTTTCCCACAGGGTTTGCTGCTGCCAGCACCCAGGAGCTGCCATTCCTGAAGGCCGTGGCCCCCCTACCAGCCTCTCTGCACTCCCCCCGTGCTGCTCCGTTTTTGGGGCCATCCATGCCTCATCCAGAGGACAACCAAGCAAGAGGAAAATCCCCATTTAACCCAAACAGGGCACCCAGTGGTCGTTTGTTTTTTTTTTCTGCCAGAGCACGATGCATCCCTCTGCATTTACTTTTTTCCCAGGGTAATGCAAATCCTTCGAACGCCCTGAAAAGAAGCCCAGCTTGCAAATCTCTTGTGAGTCTGTCTGAAGAGCTGTTTTTAACTTGGGAGCAGAAAGACCGGGGTGGATCGGTTGCCCGTCATCGAATGTTTGCCATCTGCACAATGCTATCTTCTGTAAACACAGCAGCTAATGAGCACGCTGCAATCGGCAGCTAGAAATAAAAAAAAAAGCCCTGTGTGCACGGGGTTTGTGTGTGCTTCATACCATGTTTGGACACTGGGCTCGAGTCTCCTTTCAGCACCGTGTCCCCCCCAGTGACTGCTAGAGTCAGTCGAGCTGCAGCAGGATGAGGGCAGCTGGTGCCAAGCCAGGCGCTGTGGGTTGTCAGAGCAGCAACGTGCCATGGGGGAATGCTTGCCATTCCTTTTCCCAGGGTGAAGTGCTTGCTGGGCCATGACTTTCACGCCCCAGTGCCATCCACACTGGTTTAGTTTTACTTCCCTCTCTGTTACAGCAGGTTCTGCCTGCCTGTGGCATCGGAAGTTGCTTTTCCTCCATGACTTTGACTTTCCTGGGCTGAGGAGATGCAGGGGAGGAGCGTAGGGTACAGCCCAAAAAGTCCTCCCTGTTTCCCACACGGCTTCAGACAGCCCTTGGCTGCTCCCAGACGCCTCTCACCACCCGCCTTCATCGCTTTGCTCCTGTCATTGTTTCCCCTCTTCAGTTGCTCTCTCTGCCTCTGGCAGCAAGTGAGTATTTGCCTTTTCCTGCCCCGTGGCTCAGCTCTCCCGGCTCCCATCTCTGGGCAGTGGCTGTGTTCGCAGAAGGGAGGGATGGGGCTGGGGGGCGAGTGGAGACTTGGCCCTCTCAAGCTCCCTTTGCAGATGAGCTCAGGCAAGAAACGTTTGAGGCTCTGCTGGATTACATAGCAGCTCCTCTGCAGATGAGGTCAGACCCTGTCTCACTTCTCTCTCCTGCCTGTTTACTCTCAGGACATTTAGCACAGCTCAGGGCCGATGGCAGCAAGCCCAGCCGACCTCGCTGAAGGTCCTGCATGGGGGATTTCTCCTGCAGCAGCCTGAGCGAGCTGCTGCTGCTTGGCCTGAGTCCCAGGAAGTCACATTTCGGCTAGAGGAGAAGCTGAGAAAGGGAGGGTGCTGATGGCTGTTGTTGGGAGGGGTCCAGAGGAGGTGGGGAAGCTGCTGGAGCAGGTCTTGAGCAGAGTCTGAGCCTCCTGACACCTCTCTCCTTTGTGCTAAGGCACCTCCCAATGTTTGCAGGTTTTCAGATTGGCAGGGGAGCAGAGGGATGCTGGCCCCAAGGGCACCCTTAGACTTTGCAGGGAGCAAAGAAGCCCTTGAAGAGTTCAGGAAGGTGAGGAGGGCCCCAGGGTGGTGGTGGGGAAGGGTGGAAAAGAAGGAAATAAGAAGAAATTTCTGCAGAGAAGAGGACCATGCAACAGTCTGGCCCAGCAGCCATCAGCTGGGGCAACAAACACACCATCTGCCAGCCTGGAAAATGATAGCCCATCACACTGTCTGAGACCCAGTTCTATCAGCACTTCAGTGGAGCTGGTTTTCACACAGCGGAGTGGAAATGGTGCAAGTGACCACCTCCAGCTCTAAGCTCTGCTGGGTGGTACTAGCTGCTACCTCTGCCATGGACCTGCGTCCCTCGAGACCGTCGTCTTCATCACCCAGTGGGCAAAATCTCTGTTCTAGTGAAAGAATACCAACATTCCCTATGTGGGTGATGAAGACAGGACAGCTTTTGCCAGCAACTCCATCATGTCAGCTAACGTTGCATTACATTGCAGCGTGGAAGTCAAAATACTTCTATTGCTTTACAGCAGCTGAGGACCTGTCCAAGGCAAATTCAAGTAAGAACTGAAGAGAAGAAATAAATCCTCCAAGCTGGGTTCCCAGGTTGCCTAATGCAGTGGTTTTACTGTACCAACATCTAGCTGAAGCCGTGGTTGGGCTGTCTGAGACCTTATATACAGCATTTTGTAAGAGATGGAGGGGAAAGCCCAGCAGGCTCCAGCACCCAGGCATGACTGAAGCAGGTGATGGGGCGATCGCAGCCACACTGTGAAACACGGCTGGCTTTCGTGCGTGAAGGCTTTGTTAATATTAACGAGGTGATGTAACAGAGCCTACCTCCTGGGGTATGCGGGCATTCATTAAGGGACTTTAATTAGTGCTCCCTGCAATCCCCTCCTCTTTAGGAATGGTTAATTCATGCAACAAAACTTCACCCGCCAGGACTGTGTGGGTCCACATAACATGCAGCTATGAGTCAGAGCTATATTTACACCTGTTTATACATATGTGTGTATATATATATATGTATGCATGTATATATACATACACTTCACTTTGCCTGATGAAATGAATTGGGTTGTTTGATGTTGCAGTGCTGCTAACAGTGTGTGTATATATATATATATCTATATCTCACAGTGATAGCAACAATAATGATTATCTGCTGGCTATACAAGCCTGGAAGGGAAGGGGCTTGCTGATCTGTTCTTCTCAGGTGGGCACTAAAAAAATAAAAAATGAGCAAATTCTAGAGGGAAACTATGGTTAACTACAACATCACACCGATCCACAGCCGTTCCTGGAGGTTTTCACGCCGTGTCTGCGGCAGTGTGTGACCTCTCCCTAGGTCAGCTGCAGCCCCGAATTGAGGCTTTCCTGTCTTCTGCTGTTTTGAGGCCGTGGAATGAGAGAGAGAAGGGTGAGGAAGAAGAGAGGGTCAGGTAAAATCGGTGTAGAGCTAAAAAGTGCTTAAAAGAGCCACGCAGGTTCGATCCAGACTGGTTCAGAGTGGTTGCTAACCCTAATATTTACATGCAGTAGGAAGAGACCCTGGTGGGAAACAGGACTACAGGAAAAAATGGTATTTAGGTGCCTAACAAACTGACTAAGCAGACTAGAGGGAGGCAGCGGTAGAGATGTGAAGGGGCTCATGCAGGGCAGGAGGAGACCCTCTTGCTCTCCTCTTGAGAGCAAGAGAGGACTTTGCAGAGTTTGCAATGGGTCCAAATGCTGCCAAGCTGGACCGAGGGCAAACCAGCCTTGCAAGGACACAGGAAGCATTGAGTGGGTGAAGCAACCTTGGCAGTGAAGGTAGCAGAGACCTTAGAGCAGGGATGGAAAAACAGTCCCGTGGGATGGAAAATGCTCATGGGCTTGCAGACGTCACTGGCTGCAGTATCAGCGTTAACTGGCTCCACCCTGTGCAACCCCAGATAACTCCTGGGAAACCCTGTGATAGCTCCAGCATCAAAAATAGGCAAGAGCAGGACCATTTTTACCCCAGGACACGTGCAGGCACCACAAAAAGCATCTCTGCCAGGCTCCGGGTTGGAAAACCCTGCCTGCGGGGCTGGAGCAGCCTGGCAGACCCTTGCCCTTGCTCTGCCCGTTTGCCTGGTGGGGCTGAGCCTTGGAGAAACACAACTGGGAGCCTTAGAGCCTCCTGCTTGTTAGGAACTGCAATTAGGGCGAAAAAGCTGATTTTGGCACTCTTTCTGCTGCAAACAGGCAGTGATAACCACTGCCCTCTCTTCCTCTGAGTTTGCAGAGGAGCACCTAGGAAAGCTTGGCTTTCTTGCAGCATGCACGCAGTTATTCAGCGTCTCCCCGGGATGCCTCACCCTGTTTGTCCTGGTCTGGCAAGCACAAGGGTAGCTGCAGGCGGCACGGGCGCGGGCCCGGCGGCGGGCTGGCCGGGAGTCACGTTGCTGCTGTGTGCAGCACACCCAGCAACACAGCAACACACCAACGCCGCTCCGGCAGCTCCGCTCCCCGGCTCGAGGTGCTCGGCCTGGGCGGGAACCCCATCCCCATCCAAAAATATGGTAAGCGGTCTTTCAGCAAAGAACATCTTTAAAAAACAGCGTATCTTAAAGGTGGCAGGTGGGTGTAGCAAAGGAGAAATTGCAACGTGGGGCAGCAGCACGTAGTAACAATACAGGTCTGCTTCACAGATTTAAAACTATGTATTTTAAATACAACTGTTTTATTGTTGTTTAGGACACAGCTAGGAAAATGTGCAAACACCACTTTCGGAAATGATCTGGGTTTAGCTCAGAGCAGGGCACCACAGAAGGCAGCAATGCTGCAATATAAAAGTGCGTCCAGAGTTAACCCTGTATCATTTGAAAACAGGCTAACTCTGTTTCCCTAAACCAGGTACATCCAGGAGGAAATTACAAGTTCATTCAGAATGGATTATTGAAAAGCGTTGCAATGCAACACTTCTAGCAGTCTCTGTTACCAAAAGCAGATGGTGAACCAACTGGCAGAATTTTTTTTTGCAGAATTTGGCAAAGTAGTAGATAGCAGTTCTGGATGGGGGAGGGAGGCGAGGAAAGGAAGAGGTTTTCTTTGCTGCCACAGAAGATCAGCCCTGACCCGCTCCCTGATGCCCGCAGCATGTGTAGGCTGGTGGGGGCTGCTGCGGAGCCGGAGGATGGCTGCAGGCTCAGCCCTGATGCATCCCTTTGCCTTCCAGCTTTTTTCTGCAGACATTTGCCACCTACGGCAACAGACCCTGCTGGGGCCTGCAGGGATGCCGGGGGCATGCCCACAACTCACCATCCCGGCAGACATCCCCCCCTTCCACTTCCAGCCCCGCCGGGTCGCCGTGGACTGGCATCGCTTCAGTGCCGTTGACGTGGAGCGAGTGGCCCGGGAGGGGGGCGGG